>CM033473.1:38554953-38604904 GCA_019447015.1 Hymenochirus boettgeri
CTATCTATCTATCTATCTATCTATCTATCTATCTATCTATCTATCTAGTATATAATTACAGTGGATATATGGAGGTTGGCAAGTCTTGCACTGTGAATCTGAACTGGAAGTTTTCCAGTGTAAATCTAAATACGTCCAATAGGGGGCGCAGCTACCCAAGGCATCGATCTGTACAGTGTGAATAACCGGCCAGTCTCTGCCCCTTTCCTGCCTGTTGCATGGTGCTGCTGTGGGAACTGGAGGGTTCACCGTTCGGTTCCTTGTTCTTCCAGGAGGGCCTCGGGACTTGTCTGAGGTCCTCAGACAATTTAAATAACCAGGCAGTCACAGAGTAGGTGAGTAGGTTGGACTTGATGGACGTATGTCTTTATTCAACCTCAATTACTATGGTTACTATGTTACTATGTAACATGGTCATCCGATATGTATCAAGGTTCCCCAAGAAATTAAGAAAAATTTTTCAAAAAACACTGTATCCCTTTCTGCTTTAAACCAAACAACACACTGAGACAGCAATTGGTACATCCGAAAGATCCAGTACCGAAACACAAGAAAACTGGCATAATATATGCAGTGCAGTGCAGTGAAGAGTGCTCTGATTTTATGTGGGGGAGACCAAACAGCAACTGCATCAACGTATGACCCAGCACAGAAGAGCGAATTCCTCGGGTCAGAACTTAGCCGTATACCTGCATCTTAAGGAAAAAGGACATACTTTTGAATATTGTATACATGTTAACATATTGGCAAAGGAAAGTGACTGGTTCAATAGAGGGGGGGGGGGGATGGTAGGAGGCCATTTATGTGAAAATAAAAAGAAACAAGCCTGAATAAAGGTGGGGGGGGGGTTCGACACCAACTGTCTGCCATCACGTGTTGTTTTGACACCTTACCTGGGTGTTCTTATAACACATCTTAGCCACAATGCAATCACAGATTCTTGTACAAGTTATTCTGAATTGAGAAAGCCAGTCGGATGACTAGCAAAACGTCTTCTTTAAACTTTAAGTCAAGTTGGTCTAACTGAATACAACAGATATACCATGACCTGGATGGATGAGAAACTTCACAAGCAAAATGGTACAGAATTTATTCTATTTTGTTTTATTTTCCCTTTGTGTCTTTATAATAAAGTCAATACAATTTTTATTTTATATAATTTCAGACATGGGCATTTATCTTTGGCGAAGGACGATAAGCACATTAAACATTAGATGGCTACATTGCAGATGTCTGACTCTGTACAACAGCAGCCATGGGTATGATGAAGTTAAAATTAAGGAGAAACTTTCAAGGTTCAAAGGAGGATCAATAAACCTCTCCAAAATGGACAATGGCATTGCAGAATTGTGTATAAATAACCCTGCCAGAATGAATGCACTCACAGGTACAAAGTAATTTAGAAAATGTACAAATTTTGAATTAAAATTTTCCCCTTAATTTAACCTTTTCCATGCAAAGCAAATATTTGTTATGTAGTTATGAAATTGCACTTTAATTATCATGTTTATAAAATTAATTGTTGGACTTCTCTGGTGTATAATTATTTTATTTGTATTTATTTGAATGAAGAATCTGCACTGTAATAATAAATTAGTTTGCACGGAGTACTTTCTTCAGGATTAAGGTGCTCAGCACAGCATCAAAACATTGAAACTAATCGCATTTGTTTGATAAGAAAATCCAGTGTGTCCGGAGCAGTATAGTGTGTCCGGAGCAGTATAGTGTGTCTAGAGCTGTATCTATGGAACTTGTTTAAAGGGAAATTTCAATGTAAAATATCATTATTTTTTAAATTCTTGGTTTGTATTATGCATAGCTATTTATTCTCTTCTATACATATTCTCTTTCATTTTGAAAAATCAGTTGCATTTATACCCCTTGGTTTTCCATGCTGTGCTGTTGACATTAGTGAGCTGAAATTTCAAGTTCTAACAGTCCTTCTTCTTCCGACGATGCATCACTTCCTTGAAATGTCCCTAACAGTAATTTCTACTGCTCAGATCTCTACTGAGCAACTGAATCAACCCAATCGCTGGGTCATGGGCAAGACCATAACGGTCTCTACAAGGGGTCCTGCAAACAGAAAGTCAGTATTTCGGAAGCATTTATTTATACACAGGCACAATGCTGAATGGGCAGGTTAAGGTCATTGGGATGGAAACATACTGCTCTTTTTTCTTAAGAGCATGTGTAGTTGAACTGAACTTTCCCTTTAATAGTAGAAATTTGATTCAATATTTTAGAGCAGTGTTTCTTAACTTTTTATCTATACAATTTTCATATCTCCAAGATCCCCTGTATAAAAAAATATTTATTTTTCTTTATCTCTTTCTTCCTCGGTAATTAACTCATCAAAATACCTTATTTCTAGAAATATATCCGATCAATGAATAAAAATATCTAATTCAAAAATATGCAGTACATTTTTTCTCAAGGATGGATCTGTACAGTTCCTGTCTCTATCTTTGAGGATCATTGTTTATGGTGCTGGGAATACCTTCTGCTCTGGCTCTGGTTTAAATGCCGTTAAATCTCAACTCCACAGGTAAATGTTTATCTGTACTGTCAATAAGTTTGGAAGAGAGAGTGAAAGAAGGGAGAGAGAGAAAGAAGAGAGAGAGAGAGAGAGGAGGAAGAGAGAGTGAAGGGAGAAAGAGAAAGAAGAGAGAGAGAGGAGGAAGGGAGAGGGAGAAAGAAGAGAGAGAGAGAAGGGAAAGGGGGGGAGAGGTCTTTACATGCAGGGTTGAACGATTCTTTTAAGAATTGGGGATTTGCTGATTTTTTAAAAAGTAAAGACAGCCAGGTGTACTGGATCTGTACCGGGTAATCTATATAGAACCAATAGCACTGTACTTACTGGTATAAACTGTACGTAACATGTTCAAAAGCTAGAAATCAGTGAACTGGTTAATATATATGAACCAATATAGAACTGTAATGCTAGACTTGTTGTCCTTTACAATGTGTACCCTTGATCCCATGCCCCTTCTTAAAATCCTTTCCTCTGCTCTTGCTCACATTCCTCCCTGACCTCTGGGATTTTTCCTGCTGCCTCCTCCTGCTGCATGCCTGCGTCAAACTACTTCTTAAAAAACCCTGGACCCTACCTGTCTCTCAAACTTCTGCTCTGTCTCTCCTTTACCATTTGTGTCAAAATTCTTACAGCGTCTCGCCTCTACACACATTACTTATTACCTTAATGCTAATAAACTATTAGACCCATTGCAGTCGTTATTCCAGCCGCGTCGTTCAACTGAAACGACCCTCTGCAAAGTCTTAAATGACCTACAAACTGCCAAAGCCAAGGGCCAAATCTTCTCCTCGACCTATCGGCTGCATTTGATACTGTGGACCATTCTCTTCCTATGCAAATTCTAAATTCTCTGGTCATCTGATATCTAGCAGTGGCGTGGTTGTCTTCTTATCTCTTTAACAGATCTTTCTCTGTCTCTTTTGCTAATAAGACTTCCTCTCATGTTCCCTTTTAGTTTGGGGGTCCCTCAGGGGCGCAATTTTATGACCCTTGCTTTTCTCCCTCTACCCTATCTCTCTTTGGTAGAAATAATCAGTTCTTTTTGCTTTAAGTATCACCTATACGCTGATCATAACCAAATTTACTTGTCCATCCCTGCACTAACCCCTGAACTTCAATCACTGATCACTAAATGTCTGCCCTTTATTTCCTCCTGGATGGCTCACTGCTGCCTTAAACTTAATCTATCTAAAACTGAATGAATCATTTCCCCCCCTTCTCCATCACTATTTATAATATGGCCATTAACCCAGTTGAATCCCTCCCATCACCAAATTAACAATGCTAGGACGTGTTGTTTTCTCCTTCGCAATATTGCATATTATAGTGTACAGCGCTGCCTACCCAAGTGTTGCTATATAAATACAATTATACAATACAATACAATATGTTCATAGACTACAAGTACATTGGCCACTATAGAAGGAGAGGAATCAATTGCTGCACCCATTAGAAACATAAAAATTAATATTATTATTTTTATTGCGGATGTATGCATTCACATCAGGCCCTGCTTATAATATAAGCACATTTATTTGACATATACAACCTATCAGTATGTCTCTATGATTGTGGGGGAAACTGGAGTAACTGGAGGAAACCCACGGAAGCACGGGGAGAACATAAAAACTCCTTGCAGATGTGTCCAAGGGTGGATTCGAACTCAGAAATTAAGCGCTACAAGGTATCAGTGCTAACCACTGAGCCACCGTTATCAAGATAACACTGAGCCATCAAGTTATCTTGATAACGGTTCCCAAAAACAATTAAAGTATATGGCAAAAGTACACAGGATAGCACTCTCTGAAAATTTACTTTTTCATTTTACTTTTGACATTTTGGCACTGTACATTTCCTTTAATGTCCTATATAGAGATGTCCGAACTTCGAAAAATCCGGTCCGCGCGAGGATCCGCGGATTTTCGAAAAAATCCGTAAATTCGAAAATCCGCGAGCGGACCCGTTAAAACGTATTACAATGAAAGTTCGGCAAAATCCGCATTAAAAGTGGTCTAAATAGCCTTGGTAATGTACACTTAATCACTCAGGGACCTGGGTAATGTCCTTAGAAACACGTATCAATGCCTACAATACCTAAAAATTACAGTCCGCTAGCGAGAACGGTATTTTTCGAAAATACGAGGATTTCCGTAAAAACGAGGACCTCTGTAAACCCGCGGATCTCCGAAAAACGAGGATTCCCATAAAATCGTGTAATCATGTTAGCTGCCATTGGCTAATTTGGGTCATGTGACTTGCTCCGTCTTGAAAATAATCCCCAAAAATTCGAATTTACAAGAATTTCTCGTTTTTACGAAAATTCTCGTAATTACGAGAATCCGCGTAATTACGAGGATCTTCGGTTTTTCCGGGTCCCGGAAGATCGCAGATTCTCGTAATTGCGGAGATACTCGTATTTTCGAAAATTTTCGTAAAAAAAAAAAAAATCCGCGGTTCGGAAGTTCGGAAGGCGGAAAATCCGGAAAATCCGGAATAATCTGCCGTTCGCGGACGGGATAAATCCGCGGCGGATCCCGGTTCGGGTCCGCGAACCGGCCATCTCTAGTCCTATAGTGTTCATCAAATTAACTGCACATGCAATCTGTGGGATTCGGTTAGATAAACTGCACTTCAGGTTTAGTCCTTAAACACGTTTTGTAAGTCATTCGACTGGATCTCTCCATTCCAAAAATGTAAATGTCTTCAAAAACTAAACTTCAAAGTCCAGTTGAATTGACCTGAATACCACCAGTATATGACGACCTGCACATTCTTTGTCGGTCTTTAAGCTACAGTACTGCAGGATTTTTGCATTTAGTTTGGTAAAGGAGAGACACGTTATTGGTGGCACTTTTGTAAAGAACACAAAGGAATCATTACCTGCCAGACTACCAATGGAAATCATAATGCATTTATTGGCTTAAAACAACTTAATACCTTAATAGGTCTGGTGTTCAGAACACACAACGTAACAGACATTCTCAAAGGTCTCGGGACCCTCTGCAAATTGTCCGTTCTTACGGACATATGTGTGTGTATAATTATATATATATTTTATTTATTTTTTTGCCAGTAGAATCTCAAGTAGAATTTCTTTTCTTCTTTAAATACCCTTACCGAAATGTCCTTTAAAAGAGTATCTATATGGAAATCGTCAGCATTCACAAATTTGTGACCTCTAAGGTAAGGTTCTTATCCATTTCAGCATATTACAAAGTTGCCATTTTTTTAATCCTGTGTCACGAACTTACCTGCCTCTCCGGTCCCGCGGAAATTTGAAAAGCCGGTGTCCTCTTGGACCCGGTGCCCGATTGTAGCTTCTGCTACCACCCGGCTCAGTACTCACCTGCCTTGGTTCCTGGTCCTGCCTTCCAGCTTATTTACCTGTTGTTCCAGCTACCTACTTACCTACCAGTTCTACCAGCTACTTACCTTGCCTGCATCCAATCTCCAGTTACTCTCCTTGTTCCAGCATCCAGCCTACAGTTCCCAGCAGCACCATTGTTCCAGCATCCAGCCTACAGTTCCCAGCAGCACCATTGTTCCAGCATCCAGCCTACAGTTCCCAGCAGCACCTTGTTCCAGCATCCAGCCTACAGTTCCCAGCAGCACCTTGTTCCAGCATCCAGCCTACAGTTCCCAGCAGCACCTTGTTCCGGCATCCAGCCTACATTTCCCAGCAGCCTCTGTGTCCTACCATTCCCGGACTATACGCCTCCTCCTAAAGCGTACTTGTAAGTACCCGGCCTCCCGGCCATTTATTACATCCTGATGTTATAGTATTTAAGAATGAAGATGCACATCCAACCTACTCAGCAAAAACCCACATTTCCTGCCTTACAGTTGAGCTAGAGGAAGAGGGGAACAAACAGTATGAAGGGGAAAAAAATCCTGACTCTGTGTCAATCAGAAATATCCCTGGATCAACTCCAACCTTATGTATCAATATCAGTAACATGCAACTTGTTTTTAAAAACTCATTCAGCTTTTTTCTGAAACTATCCATTGAACCTGCCATTACCACGTCCACTGGAAGACAGTTCCATAGTTTTACCATTCTCACAGTGAAAAAACCCTTCAAGTGGATGAAGGTCCAGAAATAGTATGCTCTAGCTTGTTTTTGAATAAGTAATCCAAGTAAAAATATCCCAACATATTTAACATGTTTAAAGAAATGAGAAAAGGTTCTTTCTGAGGTGGAAATAGGGTGTTTGATATATGTAATCGTGTTCTGGAGGTGACCTCGGAGGCATCCTATTGAGTCCCTGGAGGCTTTGTAACCTTGGTCCACATTTATAAACACGCGGTATCGCACATTAGTGATACCACACGTTATCAGTAAATTACGATGGCGGCTGTAAATTACAGCAATGGTATTCTATGGGGATTGTAAATCTATGATCACGGTCATAGATTTACAATCGCTATGGTCTTTAACTGGGTCAGGGTCTGGGAATAGGGTTAAACAAAAGAGGTGAAGATGCCAAAGCCGGAGTGACTGACAAGATCTAGGGTTCTGAATATAAAGTATAGTAGGTGAAGTGGTCTGAAATGCCTCTGGGTAGATGTGCTATATTTTTAATCTGGAGGCTGGCACGTCTATTTGAAAAGATGTAATCTATTCTCAAAAGAAAGAGTTATGAGTTTTAGAGTGACAGGTGTATTCGCCGGTGTGCTGGTAGGGAATTCACCAGACATCCACACAGTTTAGTTCTAATATTAGGCAGTGCAGAGGGGAGCCCTGGAGGCGATGTAGGGCCAGAGGGACCTAACTGTTATTGTCTATCAATAATAGGGTCCATTAATGCATGGAAGGGTAGACTTTCCCCTGAAATGGTGTGTTTGAAGGTTGGTTTGAAATAAAATCACAAATTCACTTTGGAGTGTGACTTCATATATTGTTTCTACTGATATGTTCATTTATCTTGGAAGTGGAAATTTTCTTTGGAGTCAGCACCCATGTTGGTTGTGTGCATCAGGACTATTTGAGGAAAGTGAGGGTCTCTTTGAGGGGTTGTAGAGTGGCACATGGCAGGTCATACACCCCCATTATAACATATCAGAGGACTTGTGCACATTAAGACTAGAAGTAAAGAAGATTAATCTTCATGTTAGGAAAGGGTTCTTTACAGTGAGAACGGTGAAACTGTGGAACTGTCTTCCAGCAGATGTGGTAATGGTAAGTTCATTGAATATCTTTATGAGTGGGCTGGATAAGTTTCTTAAACTCAAAAATATCAAACATTATTGGTATTAATACATAGAATTCATATTAATTCAGGGATGCATTACGAATACCATTTGTCAAGAAGTCGAAAAGGAATTGTTACCCCCTTCATGCTGGGTATTTTTTTTTTTTGCCTTTCTCTAAATCACCTGTTAGGTAGGGTTCAGGGGTAAGATAAAAGGCTGGACCAGATTGACATATATCTTTATTCAACCTCCAAAACTATGTAATTGTATGTTATAGACGGAGATAAAGTAATAAGTTGTGTGTGTGAGATTAATTGCTTACATTATAAATGATAAAAAATACATTATCTTAACCAGATGAGAGTTCAATAAAGAAATGTGACATGTTGCAAAACATGTATGTTCCCTGAGCCATTGGCTTAATAGTTAAGCATTGGCTAAGCTATAACTAGATAGCAGGAAACAGTGCACCATCACTCTAGAGTTTGCTAAAGCTTCAGGAAGACCCTCTGCAGTCTTTCTAGCAATCCAATAAGCAATTTCATCACTAATCTTTCTCTGTATTTTAGCCACCTCAACTTCACCTCCACCATTTCCTGTTAACTGCCATTTTATATTAATGAATAAAATTAATGATGAATACTGAAAACAGCTACCTGCAAGATTTGCTATCTTGTTACAGCGTTATCTTGCTTTGTTAGCATCAATTATATTGCTTAGATGAGATCATGGCTGAGGAATCAGAGGCTTTAAATACAGCTTCACCTGCCCCTTGGTAAAAATGATTGTGAACAAGCCATAGCTCATAAAGCTAATTAAGATCTGGACCACATTGATCATCGTTAGGGTGATCTGCCCATACTTTTCTAGGGTGTTTATTTTCTTTTCTGCTCTCAATTGTACAAAAAAATGTACAAAAATTTGGGCTGATTCAACATATTGACCGTGTTCTTAATCTGCAGTATCCAATCAGATGTTTTCTAATCCAAAATAGTAAAAAGGTTGGTTTCTGTGGATTACGAGCACAGTCAGAATGTTGCCACTCCTATTGGATAAGCCACTAAGTTTGCATTAAATGCTGATCAGAAATGTGCCATCTTTAACGTTTTGCCTTTTGGTGATTATTTGATCTTCTGCCCCCCTAACTAATAGAAATCCTGCCATTGTTCATCAAATAGAATTTGCCTGTGAAAAACAGTTGAGAATTATAATTAATAATACTTTATGTAGTCATTTTCCAGTTATTATTGCACTAAACTCTTATAACTTTGGACCTCCTGTTTAGGAGACGCCTTTAAGGGAAAAGATACCTGGGCTATAAAACAAATTTCCAAGATATCCTTTTCTTTTATTTGCCGCTTACATTCCCTTTTAACCCTGTGAGGTTTGTAATAACCCAAAGATGGAAACAGGAATACACACTCAGGGTAAATGTATTGTCTTTATTAAATTGTGAGGGATAAAAATAAAACAAAAAGTACAAGTTTACAATAAATAGCCCATTCTATATATTAAAGTTGCTACATGAACTTTCAACACATACACAGGGATAATTTTAGATTAAATGATGATTTGCATTTTCCAGTCATTTCATAGAAGAAATTAAAGGGAAAGGTGCTATTTACCAAAGTGTCTCGTTTATGAGATTCTTTAATGTAACCCCTGCACATTAGGTCTGAATTTGTCAACAAGTACAACAGCTGACACCTCCTTTCTCTGAACATCGCCAAACTCCCAGCAGTCCCTCCTATCTCTACCATAGACCCATTGCTTATTGTTCAGAAGGAGGAGGCAGAAGGTGGGAGACATGTCACCTAATGTACCTATAGCTAACGAAAGACCTTTCATGCAGTTGAAGATTTGATTTTATTTTTTCTACCAACCTGTTGGTATATAAAAATATCAAGGTGATAATTTGGACACTGCGTTTTAAGTATCCTATGATTCCTCAACTTTTTGGACTTTCTAATTCTGTATCAATACACATTTTATTTTAATCAAACATTTACTTTGTGAGAGCCCTTTAGTTTTATCCTTTAGCCAAAAGAATAAAATAGAAATATCCCTTATATTGGTCCACCTGTTTTGGTGCCACAGCACTCTTCCAGTAATACAGTTTTGGCCAAAAGATAACAAGCTGCCACCACGTCAAGGTAGACTCTCTGAGCAGGTCCCTAACCTACAATATCCATCTAACTATACACTATCATTTACTATTAAGGTTGAAGAAAGACAGGAGTCCATTAATTTCAACCATTTCTACTGATCCAGAGGAAGGCAAAAAACCCTTTGATAAAATGGGTCAAAGGGAAAAAAACTCCCTGATTAAATAGGTAATCGGCTTGTCCCTGGATCAATATTATAATGACATATTAATAACCAATATTATATGTGTAACTAATGGTATTGTTAGATCATATCTCTCATACTGTATATACCAATCTATCTAAATATATGTTTTTCATCCTCTATCTTATCTATCTGTCTATCTTATATATTTAATCTATCAATCAATCTATTTACTGTCTGTCTCTCCTCTTCTACTATATAAATATTTATTCATATATAACATGTACTATACCTATATACAATATAATATGTGTGTGAGAGTGTAAAACATTACTATAATATAATACGTTAATCCAGTGTTTCTTCACCCCTGGGGTTCCCTGAGAGGACACTGAGGGTTCCACTTGACAGGAACTATACGTATCCACCCTTGGGATAAATTCAATGCATTTCAAATATAAATAAATTTATTGATCAATCTGTTTTATTGTTTGAATTATGTATTCTAATAAATTGATGACTAAAAAATTTTTTTTATTTATAATATTTATGTAGTTTTCTAAGAAATTAAAAATAGATTTAAGGGTTCTCCAAGGATAAAAGGTTTGAGAAACACTGTCTTACTCTTCCAAAAAAAGACGATAATATAAATATAAAGGGTTATACCTGTCGCTGGAGGTGGTGGGAGTTGATGTTCTTACCGTAGGAAGTGATGATGTTACATTTTCTGCCAACTGGTGCAGAGGAAGGAGAAGTCCTGCAGCTTTCCCCTGTTGCTCGTAGATGTCCTCAACATTCCATGAAGGACATGGGCTGGTTCCAGCATCTCCCCATATCCATTCTCTGGGTGGGAAAGGGACGGTGGTTCCACACTCTCCAGATGGGTCAGTCTGTTCCACTGAAGAAAGGATGTTGCTTGATGTCTCCAGCTGTTCCCAGGCGCACAGATGGATTCTTCTCCAGGAGCTAGGAACGAACATTAACAGTTTTTAATAGCAGACAAGGTAGATTACACTGACAAGTAACATCTTCCAGTATCATACAAAAAATAAACATTTGAATGGGTAAAACAAGCAGAGTTACATTTTAAGAACCTTCCCCATTCTGCCTTTCTATGTTTTGTGATACTTATCATGGGAACATTGACTACAAATTGAAGAAATAGGGATTGATGTACCTAACCGAGGTGTTTAAAGTACTAATTCCACTAATGGCTCATAATCTGCACTTTTAGTTGTACAAATCTAATTCTGTACAATGAACATGGGGAATTTACCACATAAGCGTATAAATACAATAAAAAGCTTTTCATTTTAAAGTTCTAATTCTTATTAAAATCCTGCTACACACCTTTCTCAGAAAGTCTTTCAGGTCATCACTGAGCCTTGCTGGATACGTTGGTCTGGACTTCAGGATGGATCTTCGTACCTTCTTTTCCTCCTCTCCAGCATAAAATGGGAATTGTCCAGCAGCCATCCTGTAGATTGTGACTCCTAAGGACCAGAAATCGACAGAATAACCATATTCCTTATCTTGTAGAATCTGGGTGGAAAAGAGAGGGAGAGAGATTATATAAATAATAACTACATCTTAGTAAATGGTTAAGTCTGACAGCTGAAGGTTAAAATCTATGAGGTAAAAGTCCATTTTTCTTCAAACACTTTTTCTTCCAAGAAATTAACCATAAATTAGTACAACTGAAAACATATTAAATAGAAAATTTCCATATTAAAGGGAAAACAGTTTATACATTGATATATAAATAGATCCTATAAACTTTCTTTAGGAAAACTCTACTGACATGATATTATTATTTTTATTATGGATTTATATAGCGCCAACATACTCCATGGCCCTTAAAATTATAATATTTATACAGAGTGTCTATTTATAGTTAACATTGAGGCTCTGACACACAATCTTGTAATTTGGAGATCTCTCCCTGTTACTAGATACAATAGGATTTAATTCCTCACCTCTGGCGCGATGTAGTCCAGTGTTCCGCATACTCCGGTGACCCCTCTGGTGACGTTTTCCGCGGCCAGTCCGAAGTCGGCGATCCTCACATGTCCGTCTTCACTCAGCAGAATGTTTTCTGGCTTGATGTCCCTGCAAAAGAGATAATGAATTCACTGACTACAAGGAACAAAAGCGGTTGTGTGGGACTGCTTGGCCTGAACAATCTAGCCTTGGACTATTTACTAACGATAGATGGAAGGGTGAGTATTGTAACCAAACGTTCCACTAATTGCCTTACAGAAAACAGTGGATGTAGGTAGAAGAGGGAGATCACATTAAATACTATGGGTAGTTGGGAGATGTATTTGCAGAATTTAACTTACCGATGGATGATTTCAAGCGAGTGGAGATACTGGAGACCATAGACCATCTCCACTGAATAGAACCTTTCCAAAAAGAAAACAAGACAATAAACAATTGTTTAATTTCTGTTATAAAGACTCCTTGTCACCGTACAGTACATCTACAGGCATCTTAGGGAATTTCCACCCTTTCCATAGTGTAGGGTACCCCAGCCCACCTCTTACTGCCAAGTTAGCTTTGTAAAACAATTCCCAGAATATACTTCTCCTTTGTTCCCTCAGCTGTCTGCTCCCGGTCCTCTGCTTGCTGAAAGTAGCAGAGATGAGCTGGACCGGAAGCCTCATCTGAGATTGGATGATAATGGCCATCACAGATGTGGCTGCCAACTTTGCAGACAGCCAAGGGAACGAAGGAGTGTAAGTACATTTCTGGGGCTTGTTTTACAAAACGACTTGGCTGTTGGGCTTGCTGGATTACACTACACTACGGACATAGATTTTTAATGGTTGGGCAGCTAGCAGGCTGAAGGGATCGGAGGGTGGGAGAGAGGGAGGTAGGAGTTCTCCTCTGTGGAGGCCAGAGTCCTCAGGGAAGACTAGTAAATAGCAGGGACTACCTTACAGGACCTGAGGAGTAAGGTAAGGATTTTTGAATACTACACAGTGGGATAGAAGTAGGTTAGACATCATTTTAAGATATCTGTGCAGTTGTCAATACATTGACAGTATGGTAAGGAAATGACACTTACCTGATGGCGTTGATCTCCAGTGGCCAGAGTCTGTAGAAGATCTTCCAGGCTCCTCCTCCGGCAAAACTCCATGACAAAAAAAGCGTTTCTTGTGTACAAAGACAGGAAAACATTAAAGGGCATGTCCACCCTTTATAAAAAGTTTTTATATAATATAGTTCATGTTCCCCCAGCCCCAACCGCTATAATTATATCATCAGAAAGTCCCCCTCAATCCTTCGCCTCACTGCCCAGCCCTCTGCTTGCACGGGACTGGAAGCAGGGGGGCGGGACCACCAATCATGGATGCGGCTGCCGGCTGCTCACAGCGGCAAAGGAAAGAGGTATAAGGTAGTAATGATCGGTGGACTTTCTGATGATATAATTATAGCGGTTGGGGGAACATGAACTATATTATATAAAAACAGATTTACGCTAGGGGGAGGGAGACCAAAGCGGGTGGGAGAGGGAGGGGGGGAGGGCTCTTCTGCGCATGCCTCACACCTTGTCGAGGTTGAGGCAGACGCAGGAGCAGGACAGATCTTACACTGCAGTTTCCTGGACTTTGGAGGGGCATAGCAGGAGAATCATTTGGAGCAGAAATGCAAGGTAAGGATTTTATTAAACTACAGAGTGGGACCAGTATGGGATTAAATTTTAGTTTTGGGGGTGGACATGCACTTTAAATAGATGGTACAAAATAGAGCATGCAATGTGTGACTATACACTAATAAACATTACAACAAATGGTGAGAATATTATATTACCAGCGCTCTCTTAATAACCATAACTTATTGATAGTGCGTCAGACCTCACTTACATAATGGAACTGGTTACACTGCCTTCCAATACAAACAGTTTGCCATACCTGTGTCTGGAAGGTGGCATAAACGTGGCACATGAAGGGGCATCCAGCCACCGCTCGCAGTACTCGTGCCTCTCTCTCCATAAGGTGGGCCTCCTCCAGATTTTCTTCCTTCTTCAGGATTTTCATGGCCACGAACTCCTTCCTGGAAAATAAAGAAGCCAGCATTACTTTTCCATACGCACCTTCTCCCAGCTTGGTGTGGAACCTGTAATTCTTGACGTCCATCGGGAAGGGTCTTTCTACATCCACGCAGAGCTTCTTCACAGCAGCACCTTTATATGAAGGAAAAATAGCATTATAAATATCATGTATTAAGACAATTTTGAGTTTAATATTTGTTTATGATAATTGCGGTTTTTAATAAATTAAAGATATATATAGAGAGAGTCCACAAGGCACCTGTCTAGGGCCCAGTAAACATCAAGGGCCCTGCTACAGTATTACAGCCAATACAATACAAAAATATACACCTAAGGAGCCCCAAATGGCAGCTCTGTCTAAGACCCAATTTGGTGGAAATCATCTCTGGTTGAAAAGCTGTTCTGGTTATAGACCTAGGGGTTTCCACAAGAAAAAGAAGAGGTGAAAGGACATTGTCTAACTTAGGAAAACCCCTGTCATAATATTTGCTTTCTTGTAGTATATTGTAGATGGGTTAGTTTAATAGAAAAGCATCCTACAGGAAGGGGGAGCTACCAGGGCACAGCATTGACATCATTTAGTTTTACTACAGGTGGGACAGAGTTGTGAGAAATTAAATGTCTAAATAGTCACTTACCATCCTCATCTTCTCTCTCCAGATGTCTCTTGCAGGGTCGTCTCTCCATGGCTTTCTGCAATCCCTCTCCTCTAATTCTCCTTAGTCGAGGTGTTATTCTCTGTCTGCTTTTTCTCACTCGAGGTTTTTTTTTTTTTTATCGACTATTCTCAGTCGAGGTGTTACTCTGTCTTCTTCTTCCCAGTCGAGATGTTACTCTGTCTTCTTCTTCCCAGTCGAGGTGTTACTCTTAATCGACTTCTCAGTCGAGATGTTACTCTGTCGTCTTCTTCCCAGTCGAGATGTTACACTTAATCGACTTCTCAGTCGAGATGTTACTCTGTCTTCTTCTTCCCAGCCGAGATGTTACTCTTTGTCGACTATTTCTTCTCAGTCGAGGTGTTACTCTTTGTCGACTATTTCTTCTCAGTCGAGATGGTACTCTTTGTCGACTATTTCTTCTCAGTCGAGGTGTTACTCTTTGTCGACTATTTCTTCTCAGTCGAGATGGTACTCTTTGTCGTTTTCTTCTTCTTTAATAGCTTTCCAAATCGCAATAACTCGCCAAATCGCAAAATCTCTCAATAGCAAATTTGAGCACTCCAACACCAAAAACACCAAAGCTCAACTGCCAAGATGACAGTTGGTGACAGTCACATGACCAGTGTCTGCAGCAGATGATCATGTGATCTGGTGCCCAATGCTTGTGAATAAAACCATCACTGAAAGACACATGGAAATATCCCTTTCCATGTCTGAATTATAGTGTTAAATAGATTTTTATTGAAGTTTTTTCAAAAAAACATAAAAACAACAATGTGTGTTTGGAGTAATTATTTAACATTTTTGTATATATCAGAATCTGTAAAACAGTATGTATATATTCATATTTTATTTTTCAGTATGAGCTATATCTATATTTACCATTATTACCATATATATCTATATATACCATTTATGTCTGTATTTTAAAGAAGAGTTTAATAGGGTTAATAGGAGGAGCAAGAATTTTCCCTGTAATGTTTAATTGACCAATTAGATACCTTTTTTACTGATTAGAAATCATCTGATAACATCTGATTGGTTGCTGCAGTTTAACAGTACAGGTAAAATATTACATCTCTTATTAAATAAGCCCCTTTATGTTCTGCATCAACTAAGCAAATACTATAAACCACAAAAAGGATAAAAAGGTTGAGAAACAGCGACCTATTCCAACAGAATGATACATAGCTACTAGGGATATTTGATTGGATAAAAATGTTGGACTAGCTGGTTGGATGTCTTTATTCAACCGCCAATGCTGTCTAACTATATGTAATAAATATATATATACACTAAGGCTGAATAGTTATTATATGTGTCTTGTACCTTAAAACATTAGGGATGAGGTCCCAGCTCCAATCTAATCCAGGGGGGCCACTAACCATGCAGTGACCTGTCTCCAGGTGTAGCCCCACCTTTAAAGCCAGGTTTTCCCATTACCCCAAGAAAAACAGGTTCTTAGCATGATCTTTTCCATAAATAGTAAGATAGTGGATAAGGCTGAATAAACACATATGTTTGACTAGTTCAATCTGTTTATCCTACCCATAATGCCTGTCTAACAGCCAGGGGAAGAAAATCTTCATGACTGTGATATTGCAACCTAGAAAAATTCCTGAAATAAACAATATTTATTTATACCAATGACTTGATTATATTATTATTATCATTATTATTATTATGGATTTATATAGCGCCAATATCTTCCGTAGCACTTTACAATTACATGTATACATTCACACAAGCACTCCTTGGCATAACCACTGAGCCAACAGATAGCTTATCTTGTCTGTATGTATAGTCATGTCCCTACTTTCCCCTTATGGCTAGGCCACACTAGCGCATTTTTTGAGCATATTTTTGCCCGCAATCCTAGCGTTTTCACTTTAAAGATAGCGGAAGCGCGAACGCAAATGCGATAACTCGCTGCGCTAATGCACAGAAAGCGTGCACGCAAAACCCTGAATGTCGTTTTTTGCACTACGAAAGCGAGTGCCTCTTAAATTGTGTCACTACCCTCCGCTCCGCACTCCTACCATCTGGGTTTCCATGAGCAGTAACTCACGCAAATGGAGTACTACATTGAAAATCCCGGAAGGTATACATCTCCCTGTATGTATTAATACCAGAAATTCTTAATGTTTCAGAAACCTATCCAGCCCACTTTTATAGCTATTCAGTGAACTTGCCATTACCACATCTGCTGGGAGACAGTTCCACAGTTTTACCGTGGATCATATCTCCAGTCAATCGGCTCCCTTTACTTTAAAGGCCAATTGTACTCACCTTCCCCACCGTTCCTCTTCTTTGGTCAGTATCTTCTACCCAGGGTGAGGACCTGAACCACTAGGTCCTCACCCCTGGGTTTGCGTAACTTTCTGCATAGATTTACTGACACGCTGCTCCTTTAGGCTCCGCCCCCTCCTCCCGATGAGGCCAATAGGAAGATACACTCTGCAACGAGCGTGCCTTCCTATTCCTCGGCGCGCAAGTAGAGGAGGGGACGAGCCTACGTGTCAGTAAGTCTATGCGAAAGTTACGCCGATACCGTTGTCCTGTGTATGGGCGATCGGTCGGTTCCATGTGATCTATCGTATTTCCATAGAAATCACATCTGTATGGCTAAACTTGTCTAATCTGCCCACATAGTCAAACTTCTCCAACTCAGACATCCCACCCTGCCCCTTCAGGCTTCCGGACAGGGTGGGAAAAGGGTGTGTGGTGTGGGGGCGTGGCATCACTTTGGGTGGGGCGTGGTGTCATATGGGCTGGCCAGTCTTCTAGGGTGGTGGGAGGCACGGTTAGGGAGGGGCTAATGGCATTCCTGGGACGTAGCCTTGCAAAGTGGGCTCGACTGGGGAGGAGACCCAAGTCTCCTCTCAAGTCCATGAGTCTGGGGTGGTCTTGCGGGAGTGCTGGAGACCACCCCAGATGAGGGAGACTCCCAGACAATCAGGGAGGGGTGGGATACCTGCTAACTACACAAAGTTAGTATTGAACATTCAGTGAAAATGGCAATGAAAGGGTAACATTACATCAAATCCATTTGTTAAGTTCACTAGATCAGACAAAAGCAATCTAGTACAGACATCCCACCCTGCCTCTTCTTTCTCTCGGCAGGGTGGGCGAGGGGTGTGGCTACGCTGCATGATGTCATTGAGTCATGCAGTGGGTGGGGCATGCATGCTAAAGGTGGGGCTAGGGGTGTGACGTGGCGTGGGAGTCCGGGGTGTGGCAGGCATAAGGGGGTGTAATGGGGAGGAGATTCAGGGCTCCTCTCCGTTGTGGGAGATCAGGGTGGTCTCTGGTCTCACATGATCTGATTAACAATGAATCTAATATGTCTGGGCAGCTTAATCATGATCTGTATTAACCAATAATCTAGTATGTCTGACAGCTTAATCACATGATCTGTATTTACCAATGAATTCGTTTTGTTAGCAATTGTACACTGCAACCAGTCTTTTTGTTGAACAACCATGCTACTGAGTCACATGCTCTGGTTTGGCCAATTAAATGATAGTTAACTACACTGGGGGGGAGGGATTTGAAGAGGTCTTTGTGAGAGATGTTGTGGAAGTAATGTCCTGGTAAAACACATTTGTGGAGACCTACTAACCCCTCCAGGTCTCTAGGTGCCTGTTCACTGACTTATCCGACACTTCAGCACTTTACTTTGTTTTTACTTGCTGTACAATAAGCATAATAGAATTGTACTACATATCCCAGCATGCTTAGTTAGAGTAGGCATTTAAGAGGTGTGGTTTATTTTGATTTCAATATTTAAGTGTTCTATTTACTGTATATACTGCCTCTCAGCCAATCACGGATGCGGTTTGACCAGATCAGTAGCACTTCTGCAAAATGTAGTTGTAATTTAGCCTAAAGAGTGCTTCTACAATCCTTGTATTGTATGTTTCCTTATTTTTAACAAAAGGGCCTCCTTGACCAGTCACTTTCATTTGCCAATATGTTAACATTACAACTTCAAAGATTGAGTCCTGACCCGAGAATTGGCTCTTCTGTGCTGGGCCATACTTTGATGCAGTGCTGTTTGGTCTCCCCCACATACACATCAGTGCACTACAGCATTGATGTGTTCTGTGAAGGCTTGTGCTTCCTACAAGCCTTCACAGAACACTTCAATGCTGTAGACCAGAACATCAAATTTACAAGGGAAGAGGTACAAAACAACAAACTGGCATTCTTGGACAGCTTGGTAGAAGTCAGGGAAAATGGTAAGCTGGAAGTAAGGTTTACAGAAAGCCAACCCACACAATCACACTCTCACCACCCTTTAGATCACAAGCTGGGTGTCATCAGAACCCTGCACACAGAGCAGAGAACATCCCCACTAGCACAGAGGCGAAGGCTAAAGAAATGAAACATCTCAGAGGAGCCCTTAAAACTTGTGGATATCTAGACTGGGCCTTTGTCAAAAGAAGTAGAAGGAAAGAAAAGAACTCGAATACCAACAGTGAAGAGCAAAAGCAAGACAGGAGAAAGAACATAGGAATAAGAAAGAAGGAGGAGTATGTATGTATGTATGTTAAACAGGAATTGAAGCCAAATCTAAGATGAAATAGATGGGGCCATAATATGGCAGAAACAATTTGAGTACAGCTGTGTACAGGAAGCAAAGGTAGGTAATTAATTGATGGGGTATGTTATAAATGAATCTCCATATGCAGTTGGCAAAGGCTGCTGGTATAGGCATGTTTTGGTTATGGGGGATTTTAAGTACTCTGACATAAGGGAACTGCCAGAATCTCAAAAGGTATAAGTTCTTAAATTTCCTATATGAGCATTTCTTTCACAGATGGTAGAAGTTCCTACTAGAGATGGACTAGATCTCCAACCTGAGTTTGAGCCGAACTATTCGAGTTCGAACAGACTCTGACTTTTTGAACTATCCCGGACCCGGATTTTCGGTATTTTCCAACTTTCGATAATTGTCGAATGTTTGAATGTTCGGCATACGATATGCAAGTAAAATGTCTATTATACCAATACGCGGTAAAATATTGAATATTGAATCCACAAGTAAAGTCTATTAACCTATACGCGAGTAAATATCGAATTCTTGAATCCCGAGTAAAATGTCTATTATACCAATACGCGAGTAAATATCGAATTCTTGAATCCGCGAGTAAATGTCTATTATACCAATACACGAGAAAATATCAAATTCTCGAATCTGCGAGTAAAATGTCTATTTACCAATACGCGAGTAAACATCGAATTAGCGTATATGCGAGTAAAATGTCTTTTACACGAATACGCCAGTAAGTATTGAATTCTCAAATCTGCGAGTCGTTCATGGGCTAATTATTGATGTTCGAATGCGAGAGCTTGAAAGTAGCGCGCTG
Organism: Hymenochirus boettgeri; assembly: GCA_019447015.1. Lineage (NCBI taxonomy): Eukaryota > Metazoa > Chordata > Amphibia > Anura > Pipidae > Hymenochirus > Hymenochirus boettgeri. Next base: position 38,575,060 of record CM033473.1, read on the forward strand.
AGAGTAAAATCGGGTTTTCGAAAGTCCTGGATATTCGAACATGTTCCCCAGACCATTTCCCAGGTCCCACGCTATTTACATTGAGTTACCATTGATATTTTAATTGTATTTCTTCTAATTTTTCAAACTATTTGACTCCCATTGACTTTGATGGGTCCGTTTTCGAACTTTCATATAGTTCGAAAGTTCGAAAACGGACAGAACTTTCGAAAGTTCGGCCATCTTAGTTCCTATAGACAAATACGTTGTTGGATCTAGTGATATCTAATAACCCTGAGCTCATTTTGGAGATGAAGATAATGGGAAGCTTAGTGACCAAGATATAGTGTCATTTTAAATAGGTTGCAAAAAACTTTCGAAAGTTCGGTCCGTTTTTGAACTATATGGAAAGTAACTTAATGTAAATAGCTGTGGGACCTGGGAAATGGTCTGGGGAACATGTTGGAATATCCAGGAATTTCAAAAACTCGATTTTACTCTCACGCCCTACTTTAGAGCTCTCGCGTTCGAACATTTGTTCATTATCCTATGAAGGACTCGCGGATTCGTGAATTCGATATTTACTCGCGTATAGGTATAATAGATATTTTACTCGCGGATTCGAGAATTCGATATTTACTCGCGTATTGGTATAATAGACATTTTACTCGCGGATTCGAGAATTCGATATTTACTCGCGTATAGGTTTAATAGACATTTTACTTGCGGATTAGAGAATTTGATATTTACTTGCGTATAGGTATAATAAATATTTTAATTGCGGATTCGAGAATTTGATATTTACTCGTGTATTGGTATAATAGACATTTTATTCGCGGATTCGAGAATTCGATATTTACTCGCATATAGGTATAAGACATTTTATTCATGGATTCAATAATTCAGTATTTACTCATGTATTGGTATAATAGACATTTTTCTCGCATATTCGCATGCCTCGATAATTTTTGATAATTATTGAAAGTCCGGGAAATATCAAAAATCCAGGTCTGGGATAGTTCAAGAAGTCAGAGAACAATTTTGCCCAAAATAACCTGCCACCATGTCAAGGTTCCTTTTAATAGGGCCCTAACTTACCTAACTAGTCTAACCTAGCCTAACCTAACTATCTATCTATCTAAACAACATAGGGAGTAGTGTGCATATCTATCTATCTATCTATCTATCTATCTATCTATCTATCTGCTATATCTATCTATCTATGTTATATCTATCTATCTATCTATCTATCTATTATCTATCTATCTATCTATCTATCTATCTATCTATCTATCTATCTATCTATCATATATCAATCTAGCTTAGAAAATCTTTAGGCTTTTGAATGGTCATGATGTTTTATGGTAGCCTCTAATACCCTCATAATTTACAGTAGGGGATCCATATTAGAGCCACTTTACATGTCTGCCCCAAATTAAAAAAAAAAGGACAGATGCAATAAAAGGTGCAAAAGTTTTCCCCTTTTTATCAATCTGCAGCAACCAATCAAATGTGAGTTTTTACTGCCTATCTGTTCGATCTGTTCGATCTTATTGGTCGCCATAAATAATTAGCACCGTTTCACTTTTGCACCTCTTATTGCATTATTATTGTATTAGTCTCCTAGTATTTTTCACATCTATCTTTGTGAGAATCCATACAGGTCAATACGCCTTCAATTTATTTCTAAGAGCCACAAAGCATTTCCAGACCTTCCTATAATCACTTTGTGACACGATACCGATCACTAGATAACGCTTAAAGTTTGACGGGATTGATTTTCGGGTCTTGATACGCGTTCGCTGTTGTCAAGGATATCAATGGTGTTGAGTAAATTAGTTCACTCGGTGAGATTTTCCCCTAGAAATAGGTTTGTCCACTCACAAAGCATATACTGTATTGATTCGTGGTTATTATAGCGGCTGGAAGAGCGATGAAAAGCCGGGGCCTAATAGAAATTAATTAAAGGAATAGGAATCTTTTGTTAGGATATCAATGTAACGCTATAAAGGCATTAAAGGGAACCATACATCTATTTTCAACCCAAACCCAATAAATAAGCAGCTTATTGCTTTAATAAAGAGAGATGGTTTAAGTGCACTTGTAACAGAGATGAATGGTTTATTGCACCCTCCTTTCTCCTTCTGGCTGAGCATTAGGCTCTCCCGAGGCAGGTGGGAGGGAGATAGAAAAATAATGTACATTATCCCAAAGTGCCTTTTCTTAAAACTTATCGTAATAAGCCTTGTTTGATGCAGCGTATTTACCCTTTAATGTAAGCTTTTACACAGAGCGGACATGTAGGCTGCATGGTTGTGTTTTTTTGCACAGATGGACAGGATGGTAGGAGATCCCAGACCAGTTTAATTAATGCTTAAAGGGGAACTAAAGTCTCCAGTCAACATTGCCCCAATAGAAAGAGGATATTCACAAAGATACAAAAATAAGTGTCTCCCTTCTCCCATTACTGTGGATGCTGGGTGATTTAATGAAAATAACCTGTGGGTACTAGGGCTCAGCTCCCATAATTCATATTATCTGGGACCACCCAGCTAAGTGTACGCAGTACATTTGGCAGGAAGTTGCAGCATTTCTTCCTGGATGCTAACAGCCAATCATGTTGCAGCTCAGAGATCATCAATCCCTCCGACACAGAACACAGATTCAGTGCAGTTTTTGTGTAAACACATTACAAGTGTTCCTGCCCCTAACAATCATATATGCCTTGGCTTTTCATACAAAAATTAGTAATCTTTGCAGTTTATTTCTTTGCTAGCATGGATGTAAGAAACAGAATATTAACATTTCAGTAAAAAATAAAAGTAAGCATGGAAAATCAAACCTGCAACCTTCTATACTGTGTCCTACAAAAAAGAAAGCTTTCTACCTCTATGCCACAAGGGCTACTAGATGGGATATCAGTACATGTGGAATCTCTATATTTTGCTAGAAACATAATAAAAACATAGTAGTAACAAACAAAAAACATAACCCTGAGGAATTTAACCTGCGTCCCAATGGTTTGTTTCCAAACTCAGCACTTTAGCAGTGTGCCACCACTGTAGATACAATAGATACAAGTACATTTCAGTAAATGTCAGTAAAATCAGTTCCCTATTTTGTATTGCTCAAGGAAGACTCTCAGCAATTCACGCTGGTTGGTAAATAAATAACAGAGCTGCTATATATAAAGTTTGTACATATGTAGAAACTTTCTGGGAGATTCAATTTGTAGAGTCGCGTTACTTACCTTAGCCCGATCCCACGATACAATAACTGACGTAAACGAGATTACGTCAGTTATTGCATCGCAGGATCGGGCTAAGGTAAGAGCATGGGTTTAATGCCTCCAACACAGTATCGTTAAGTGGCGCGCTACTATGTAGCGCAAAACTTAACGGTAGGGGTTTTACATCTATAGCACAACGCTATTTCCAAAAACATTTGGAAATGGTGCTGTGCTCTACAATCCGTCTAAAACCCACGTTAACCCGAAATTTCTTCGGGTTAACGTGGGTTTTAGACGGAAAAGCCCAATATTGAATCTCCCCCTTTATATTTTTCTAAAAACATGATGGAAACAAAAAAACGAACAAAAAAAAAAGCAATAAACTCCGGCAGTAGACTATGTTGTAATATTTCACAAGAAAACTAGGGGATTTGAACCTGTGCATTCTTGGGTGGTGTAGTCCTAAAAACAGCATTTACATGGCACCACCAGCGAATCAACTGTATATACAGGTACATCTATAAACTTTATCACTAGAAACAGAAGCTAAAAACTGTGCATAGGGACAGTGAATACTCGGGTCAGGGGGCGTGGCTCTTTGGAATCTTTTTTTGGAATTTTCATATGACTGGCGGAAAGCAACTCAGCAGGTTAGGTTCATGTCTACTACAGCAGTTTGATTGTTTTGCCAAAAAAACGAGAAAAAGAAAAGAACGGCAGAGACGTCAATCATACAATCCCTGCGTATGTACGGACAAAGAGAATGGAGGTAAAGAAACTCGCGGTGATACAGGATATGGGGGTTACGTGGTAAGAAAGAGGGGACCTTGATATTCAGATTCAGATTCTATTTATTTGTCACAATACTCAACATTATACAGTCAGTGAAAATTCACATAGTTCTTACATAACGAAACTAAACAATGTTACATTGACCTTTCAGTAAAAGGAAAACCTCATCCAATTAAATTTCACCCCCCCACACACACACCAATTGGTCAACTGTAGAATCTGCTTCTTATACAATTTCATAAGAGGTAGGGATGTTCCATATAAGCAGCAGTTCTAATACCATCCAGGAATAGGCCAGAAATGGCGGAACATTCCCACCATTCCGCCAATGAAGGCATCAATCTGCCTCCTTGTTATCACCTTAACTCCTATTATGGAGAATTAAGTCTATAAATAATTGATCCCCCTTCTATAAGCAGATCACTCAATATTTTACTCAGCTTCCTTATGTCTAATGTCATCTTTAACCTCAGTGAGGGTCACCGGAATGTAACAAGAGCCACTAGCTCCAAAGGCTTCTGGGGAGCAATACTGTGTCCATTAATATTCCAGGTCCTGCGTAGGAATCCTCCCGAGTGTTATCAGATTCTGACAGCTGCTCATCCCCAGCCGGCCCTTCTGTCAGATTGTCCCCGAGGAGGCATTTCGGGTGCATAGGGAGCTCTTCTTGGTAAAATCTGATATGTTATTTACAAAAAATATTTGTAAATGGAAGGCAGGCTGTCAGAAAGTAAAAGAGCAACACGAGGCAGTAGACAAGGTCACAATCTGCCTTATGTGTGTTACACGACTCAGATGACAGACAGCATCACGGCACTGGTGTGTGTGTGTTGGTGGAAGAGGGACCAGTGCATATACTGGGCATCCGTTGCTATTTTGTTGCCCCATGTTTTTTTATTGAACCCGTACATCTGTTGCTTTTGTCTGACCCAATCAAAATGACCATTTTCTGGTCAAGATGACTCTGTGCATAAGGTAGAGGGCAAATATAAAGCTCTTTAGCTCTTGTTCATGTAAATGCAGATCACATGGGCAGATAGAGGGGGGGTACATTAGTATGATACATACTTAAATTCATTCTCGTTTGTGCCTGGGGCCTGGTCTATGAGAAGACGTGCTCTCCAAGAAGCGTGTCTTCCTGTAAGGCCAAGTTCAAGACAGAGAGAGTGGGCAAGGTTGGTCCAGCAAGGAGATAAACGTAGCACATAAGGTACCTCACCCTTTAAGGCAACAATAGAAAGCCAAAGAAATAGACCTTTCCAATAATCCCAGCCAGAGATAAACTGTCTGTACTATATGATGTAATCATTATGTAACAACTTTTGGGTTTATTTAATTGCATTACCTTTACATCATTATTACCACCTTGAGGCCCTTTTAGATAGCAGTGGATGTTATTGAATTGTGTAGAAGAAAAGTCTCATTCCACCATCTGGGACGGATATTTGCTACTAACTAGACCCTGAAATAGAAAAAGGCAGGAAGATCGTATGTCTCATTGTTAGAAAATCTTCTAGTCTCTAAAGGTCATGTTAACCTTTAAAACAAACAAAAAAAGAAAGAAATGCATTTTAATCAGATATTTTATGATAAGTATTGTCCACATTATCTCCCTTTCTGGCAGGAGTTGCCACCTCCAACCCCTGGTCAGTGAGCTTTTAGGAACTAGAGCATGTGTAGAGGGAGGGAAAAAGCAGTCAATCATTGGCTGTGATGTTAGCAGCCTTGATTGACTGCATGAAGGGAGGAGCCAGCTTACTCTGACAGAATAGGGGCAATTATAATCCTTAAATATCTAATAATGTGCTGAGTATATTGGTTGGAATAGGGTCAGGTTATAAAGGGTGGGCATGCCCTTTAAACCCCACCATAATATTCTGTAATAAAATCACATTTAAACCCATTGCAATCTTCCGATTCATTTGGGTTTAGATATTCCTTAGTGGATATTCTTCTTGGAGAAGTACTGACAGGCGATCAGGTCTACACAGTTACTTAATAATGCATTATATGGGGCTTGTTCTTTGTGCATTACATGACTGAAGCTTGTAGGTAGCAGATGCACTGGGAGGTTGGGAGGGAATGAGAGATAAACTGATCTGTCCCAAAGCTCCTTTCAGTCAGAGAAAAAGGAGATCATTTTTATCAAGTGTGTGAAAACAGCCAGAGAGGAGCCAAGCCTTTCCCCCGAGAGACACATAACAGACACACATACACACGTGCAGCGCAAACACACAACCACAGCCTGGGATATGAAACCTTTGGGCTCATCCACAAGCTTGTTCTTTGTCCATTTATGATGCTGGCCAATAATCAGGTTTCCATGTCTAAGCTAAGGAGCTCTAAAACCAAACTGAAAACTACAGTGTAAAAGATAATGAAATTAGCTTAGAATATTGTTTAATCTTGTTAAATAGAGAAATAGTCATAGTGGGTCAATGCAGTGCAGCCATAATACACCTATACAGTGCAGCCATGATGGGCCTATACAGTGCAGCCATGATGGGCCTATACAGTGCAGCCACGATGGACCTATACAGTGCAGCCATGATGGGCCTATGCAGCAAAACTACCAGGGGAGCAGACCCTGCAGGGGGCCCTTCTTCTGCAGAAAACCACTGTAGATGAAGCATGGATAGGGGCCTGTTTAAAGTTTTGCTGGGGGGCCCAGTGATTCCTGGATATGCCACGGGCAGTGCAGCCATAGTGTGTCTGCGCAGTGCAGCCATAGTGTGCCTATGCAGTGCATTCATAATGTGCCTACGCAGTCCATTCATAGTGTGCCTATGCAGTACAGTCATAGTGTGCCTACGCAGTGCATTCATATTGTGCCTACGCAGTGCATTCATAGTGTGCCTACGCAGTGCATTCATAGTGTGCCTACGCAGAGCATTCATAGTGTGCCTACGCAGTGCATTCATATTGTGCCTACGCAGTGCATTCATAGTGTGCCTATGCAGTGCATTCATAGTGTGCCTATGCAGTGCAGTCATAGTGTACCTACGCAGTGCATTCATAGTGTGCCTATGCAGTGCATTCATAGTGTGCCTATGCAGTGCATTCATAGTGTGCCTACGCAGTGGTGACTGGTTCAATAGAGGTGGTAAGGAGGCCATTTATGTGAAAATAGAGAAACCAAGCCTGAATATAGGTGGGGGGGGGGGTTCGACACCAACTGTCTGCCATCTACAGTGTTTTGCATTTATACCCCTTGGTTTTCCATGCTGTGCTGTTGACATTAGTAAGGTGAAGTTTCAAGTTCTAACAGTCCTTCTTCTTCCAACGAAGCATCATTTCCTTACAGCATGACGTGGAATACTACTGCACATCTACTGAATGTCACTGCAAACCCAGTGCTCACCTCTCTGTGTGTCACTGCACATGTGCTGCAAACATTTACCGCACATCACTGCACACCCGCTGCATGTCACTGCAAACTCACTAAATACCCCACTGCATGTACTGCACATCCACTGCATGCCATTATAAACCAACTGCACACCTCATCTACTGCATGTCACTACATACCAACCGCCTGTCATTACATACCAACTTCATTCACGGTGCACCTAATTGCACATCCACTGCATGTCACTGCACACCTTTTGCATTTCACTGAACATCCACTGCATGTTAATACACACCCACTCTATACCTCACTGCACACCAAATGTGCACCCCACTATGTCTCTGCACAACTCACTGCTTGTCACTGCACTTTTACTGCTTGTCACAACATACCCACTGTACACGTCTGCATGCCAATGCACTCCCACTGCATTTTACAGTAATAGTATACCCACTGCAAGTCACTGCACTTCCACTGTGCATCTCCCTATGTCATGGCCCGCCTAACAGCATAACCACTGCATGTCATTGCAAACTGTCTGTGCTTCTTATTACATGTCACAACAAACCTACTGGGCACCTCACTACATGTCACTGCACACCCACAGTATGTCACTGTACCCTCACTGTATGTCACTGCACACATATTTAAATAGGGCTGTCAGTGGGTCTATGGTGTTTTATTTGAATGTACTTAATAAAACACATATTGTTACTGTTAGTCCAGGTCATTCTGTTTACTTGATGCTCTGCCACTAGAGGAACAAAGCTACCCATGGAATGAAAGGGAGTTAGTTGTAAAGGTTAATATCAATAGATTTTAATATTGAAAACTGGAAGACACAGGCATCATCAGTCTGACTGCAGTTTGGAAGAACTCATGGAATGTGGAAAATAAAATAAAGACTGTCCTGGTTGCCCTTTTAGATATGATGAGTTAATGACCAGTCCTGATAAAGTATACAAAAAGGTTCCAAACAGTTTTGCTGGCAAATAAAGTAGATTTGTAGCCTCCGGTTTACCTTTTTCTCCAATATATATCCTGGGACAAGTGTTATTATGGATAATGTTGAATGGAACTGTTTCATATGTATGTTTCTATAGCACCACCTGGGGATGCAGAGCTGTACAATATTATAACACAAAAAGCTACTTAACAGGGGGGACAAAAGAAATGAATAAATACACAAATAAATAAATATGTGCATTAATAAGTATATAAGTGCTTGAACTATGTAATATGAGGAAAGAGGTCTCTTCCCATAGAGGTTACAATCTAGTTTTACTAGAGTTGCAGTGTAAGGAATTATAATTCCCTTCATATAGATGTCAGCAAATACTGCAAGTGTTTTTTATAGATTATAAGTAATATCCAATTAAAAGAATAATGTAGAATAATTATGTTTATTTCCATATTAACTGTTTTTGATTACCAATTGCTTAGAGTAACAGTTATAACCCCACTACCCTCTAGATGGCACCATAACAAAGGCTAAAAACTAAAGAGAAATAGGACATTTTCCAAATAAGCCACAGTGATGTAGTATTTGTGCATCGGGCATATATTGACTGGTAGACAGTGAGACAAATAACAACACAGATCTCTAGCACAGAGGTACCTTGTAACAAAATGTTATGCCTGCATCTTGTTGTAACTGTAGCTGTGATGTATTTACTGGAGGGGAATGTCAACCAGAGAAAATCTCAGTGAATCTTCTCTGGCTTGTAAACTCTCCATGTAGCAGATGGATGTTTATGAGTCACAAATAGCTTGGCATGCCTGCAGCCTATATTAAATAATGAGTAGGCAGCTGGAGAGAGAGGATGTACACAGGGCACAGCTTAGGAGTCTTGGGGGGCCACATGTTGCCCATTGGCTGTCCCTAACCAGTTCGCTGCTACTAGCCCTTTACCCCAAAACAAATCTTCCTGAGATGAAAAACACAATTAATTGGCTCAGGCTGGATAACAGATTTCTTTTTCTTTTTATATCAATTCACCAGTTTTGATTAATTAATAAAAATAAAACACCTACAGTACTGGTCCTTTTAATTGGATGGCTTATATTTTGATTATCAACAGGTACTACCAAGGATCGGCAGCTGTTAATAATCAACAACATTACTAACCTTGGACATTCATTTAATCTCTATAAAAAGCAGAAACGTTCCGCACTTTTTAATGAGATCAAATTTATATAGAACGGAATTGAGTTGAACATTTTATTATACTGCAAGACAATGGGTGTCCTAGACTGACAGCCATATACAGTGAGAATGGGTCATGGCCTGGAATAGACATGGCAAAATAAACTATTTAGGACATACAGCTAAGCTGATGGATGTATGTGGCAGTTCTAGGATGGATGAGTTGTAGAAATAACATGAAGTATTAGAAACACAAACCAGAAGGAAACCATTAGGCTACCACAATGGTTCTTTATTCAGATCCATTGGCAGAGGGGACATTAATTGAGCAACATGTCAGGGAAAGGTCTCTCTTCTACAAGATTATAGGCCAATATTTTGTGTTTAAATATATTCAATACAAAGATATCCGCTGGTATTTTTAAAGGACAATGGCAGCATAGTACCCAGTACTGATTTTCAGCAAGTAGTGCAGGAGTTAGGGAAAGTACCCAAGATGAGGACTTAGCGATTTTTAGGTCCTCACCCTGGGTACTATTCTGCCATGGATCAGGGAAAAGGTGAGTTAAATTGTCCTTTAAAGGTTGTGTTCTCCCTTAAAGGACAACTGTGGTCTCTGAACAGGACATATACTAGGACAACTACGGAAAATGCGGCCTATGTATCTGTGCCACCTAGTTAATAATATTAATTATTAACTATTGAATGAATGACTCCAAGGTCTGCCAAACACATTACCTTTATTTTAATATAAATATCAATATCAAAAAGCAAACCCTTCCTAAGAACCAACACATTAAAATCACACATAATTCATGGTATAGGATAGGTGATGAATTGCAGTCCATAAACCAACATGTAACTCAGGTGGGGCCGTGACTCTGAAATGCAGTTATGTGCTAAGTCAATACATGGAAATAACACAATCCACTGAAAAGGGCAATGGTCAGAAACAAGGGGGTTAACATCCACGTGTAATCCAGAATTTTGTAATTCGACTGCGAGTAGTCGAGCTGGAACTGTTACCGCATCTTCACCCGACCCAAACACTGTCCGCGATCACCAGGGTTCCCGTATGATGCCTCCAGCTCCGCCAAACTCCATCATTCCTAAAGTCCCAGCACAAACTCGCACTAACCACATGGCTATGCCAGACCATTACACTGCTGCCTTCCTACCACAGCCAAACACGCCGACACGCGTTTCATCACTTCCTAGTGACTTCGTCAGGGCGTGTACATTCAACAATGGGGTTGGGATATAAATACGCTATTTTCTGAGGTTGCTATGGGTGGTGCTGCTATGTTTCCTAGCAACATCGTTACTCTTACTCCCCATTAGCAAAACGTTTCAAAAAGTTACAACTTTGTGCTTTCCATGGGCCATCCACAGCCTAGACATTATGTGTGAGGCAGTTATTATAAGTTGTTATATAGTATGATGATGTGTGCTCGAAGGCAACAATGTATTGTATTTGTTGTAACATTTTGAAACGTTTTGCTAATGGGGAGTAAGAGTAACGATGGAGAAGCATGCTCATTTAAGAGTGGTTGCTGCAAATAAATAGCACAGGCAAACTTACACCTCTCATTGTATAAGCCCATTAATGATGGGAAAAACAGGATGTGTCTGCACAGACATAAAAAAAAAAATTGATAGCTGAGAAGGGGAGCCTATTAATGTAGACAGGCTGGTCACATGACTGAAAGCAGGAAGTAATATTACTAAACCTTTCTGTTAATAACTTCTCATATGTAATTTAGGGTTTGTCTCGAAGGTGACGACGGATGGCTTTTTATATAAAAATTGGGGGGAAAATGGTCACTTGACATTTATTTGCCCTCAACCCCAAGTGCTATTTTTAGCACTTTATTACATGCATTTCCAACCCCCACATGTGATACATGAATGTACTTTACATTATGTTTATCCATCCTAGTTTTGCCATGTCGGATGGCTTAAACTACCAGGGTTCTTCAGTATGATAAAGTAATGAAGACACAGAGAATCCACATATAGAAAAAATATCTGTTGTATCCAACTGGACTTTAGTTCATAAAGAGGTTTCGCTAGTCATCTGACTGGACAGCCAGGTGTTAGGGACCTTGTAAATGCAAGGTGTGGATGCATTGAAGCCAAGAGGTATTATTGAAACTGCACAGGGTAAAGTGTCAAAACAACATTGTACATGGCAGACAGTTGGTGTTGACCCCCACCCCACCCCACCCCCCACACACACACACACCACCACCTCTATTCAGGCTTGGTTTCTTTATTTTCACATAAATGGCCTCCTTGACACCTCTCTTAAACCAGTCATATTCCTTTACCAAGATGTTGACATTATATTCTTCAAAGGTATGTCTTTTTCCTTAAAATGCATGTACATGGCTGAGTCCTGACCTGGGTAATTGGTTCTTCTATGCTGAAGAACTCAATTTTAAATCCAGTTGATCCAACTGAGTACAACAGATATACCGTGACCTCTATGAATGTGAACATTCACAAGCACAATGTACAAAAAACAATAATAACATTTTCCCCCCCTAACATTTGTCACCGCCTTCAGGTCTTATTTAAATTTAAAATGATTCCATCATTTAACATTTTCACTTGTTATTACTTAAAGGAATGCAGTTCTTTAAATAGCAAGAAAAGCTGATAATTTTCATTTTTAAAAAAAAATCTTGTTAAACGTTGTATTATGGTCCTTTGCTCTAAACGGCTTTCTGCTTTTAATGATCCCTTTTATGACACGATTGGGTTTCAAGTTTCAGAGAGGAAGGAAAATACATTTATAGATTATGATCAGAATAACAAAAAGTTCAGAGAACAGAAATTTCATCAAAGGGTTAGTGTAGCCTTGATCACGCTCTGATGAGTGAATCAAAATTTCATCAACGTTAATAATAAGACAGAGGCTTATAAAGCAATTCCCTCTTGGGACTGAAAATGGTTTTTGAAAGGCAGCCATGTTTGGTTTCACAAAATAACAGGAAGTTGGTGTGAACTATCCCAGATCATGGTGGTGTTAGATTAACTGAAATATAACTGAAATGTTACAAGTTTTTGTATTTTTTTTTATTTTACCAAAGAACAGGTACAAATACATGCAAATTAAAGATTATCTCAACCCCCAAAACAATCATTTTCTGTAGGGTGGAAATGCCCTTTAATTATGGTAATACATTATAAAAGCTATGACAAAAGACAGACATATTGGAATAAATCGATAGACAGACATAGATAGAAAATCTTCAAGAAGGATCAGCAACATTATTTATGGTCACACAAAGATCTGCAGAATGAATCGGAGTGCATGCGATTGCGCACAAAAATGCAGAACACATGCACTGCGATTTATGAACCACAATGCAGCGCTCCCTAGCACGGCCACATCAACTGGAATACACTAGCGTGCATTTTTAAAAGCGTGATTGTGCTAAAAAAACGCTTCAGTGTGGCCTAGCCCTTAGGTAGTGTTAATGAGTTGGGTATAAAGGTTGGACTAGATGGATGTATGACTTTATACAACCCCAATACTATGTTACTATGTAACTGGTATACAGACATTATGGGTAGGGTATAAAGGTTGGACTAGGTGGATATATGTCTTTATACAACCTCCAATACTATGTTACTATGTAACTGTTATAAGCCATAATAGGTAGGGTATAAAGGTTGGACTAGATGGACGTATGTCTTTATATAACCTCCAATACTATGTTACTAATTAACTGTTATATAGCTATAATAGGTTGGGTATAAAGGTTGGACTAGATGGATGTATGTCTTTATACAACCTCCAATACTATGTTACTATGTAACTGTTATATAGCCATAATAATTTGGGTATAAAGGTTGGACTAGATGGATGTATGCCTTTATACAACCTCTAATACTATGTTACTATGTAACTGTTATATAGCCATAATAGGTAGGGTATAAAGGTTGGACTAGATGTATGTATGTCTTTATACAACCTCCAATACTATGTTACTATGTAACTGTTATACAGACATTATGGGTAGGGTATAAAGGTTGGACTAGATGAATGTATGTCTTTATACAACCTCCAATACTATGTTACCATGTAACTGTTATATAGCCATAATAAGTTGGGTATAAAGGTTGGACTAGATGGATGTATGTCTTTATACTACCTCTAATACTATGTTACTATGTAATTGTTATATAGCCATAATAGGTAGGGTATAAAGGTTGGACTAGATGGATGAATGTCTTTTATACAACCTCCAATACTATGTTACTATGTAACTGTTATACAGACATTATGGGTAGGGTATAAAGGTTGGACTAGATGGATGTATGTCTTTTATACAACCTCCAATACTATGTTACTATGTAACTGTTATATAGCCATAATAAGTTGGGTATAAAGGTTGGACTAGATGGACGTATGTCTTTATACAACCTCCAATACTATGTTACTATGTAACTGTTATACAGACATTATGGGTTGGGTATAAAGGTTGGACTAGATGGATGTATGTCTTTATACAACCTCCAATACTATGTTACTATGTAACTGCTATACAGACATTATGGGTAGGGTATAAAGGTTGGACTAGATGGATGTATGTCTTTATACAACCTCCAATACTATGTTACTATGTAACTGTTATACAGACATTATGGGTAGGGTATAAAGGTTGGACTAGATGGATGTATGTCTTTATATAACCACAAATGCTATTTTACTATGTTAAATAGTGTTTAAGACGAGAAGATAATGGAACTGTACCAAAGCAGTGGAATTTCCTACTGACTGAGGTGATGGTGTTTTGTTTCACCAGCAATTTCAAGAATTTTTGGGACATGTTTAGAAGTAAATGGAAGGCAAAATGAACAATATCTCCAAGGAAAATTCCCATAGTGATAGTGTATAAATTGCATAGGAGAAAGGGAAATGGCATTGGGAACATAAATCCGCAAGTAGATGGGGAGAAACCAAAACTTGCACGGGCTGTGCCATGATAACTGGATTTATTTCACATATACAGAGAGAGAAAATATTTTTTAAAAATTGTACTTTGTAAGAAAAACAGGTAACTGGTGGACTATCTACTGCTATTTATCCATGAGCAATATAACACTATCAGGGTTATTCAATAAAAGTTCTTATTGTTAAAAAAGGTGCTAATTTTGCCCAAATCAATCAGATGTTAGCTTTCAAATGTTAAATAATATCTGATTGGTTGGCGCAAAATTAGCACCATTTTTGACACAAGAACTTTAATTGAATCTCCCTGTGTGTGTCTCTACTCTAGCTAATACTGGCTACTCTAGACCAGCTGCCTAGTAGGACTAACTAGGTTTTGTTATTTTGCTGCAGTGATTAATGTGTTTGTGATAAATAAGTTGCATGTCTTTCTAGAAACAATCAGCTTGCATTGAATGTACGCCAAATACCTGTAATCATTAAAGATCGATCCAGGGAATTATTTATGTCTAGGTTTGGGGACAAACATCTTTATGCATCTTACCTTATTCCCCACATACCCTGATAGGGCCCTCTTACTAAACACAATTTTCTCTATCCTTACCTTACCAAAAATGCTTCTTTAATTACTTACACAGAATGAACCCTTGTTGCGGCTCTGCTCTCTCCTCTGTAGCCAGGCAAACTCTTACGTCACGGCCAATGATGTAGAGGAGAAGCCTTCTCTGCTGCTGTGCAGTTTATGGTTTACATGTACAGAATCTGAGAACACTTCTAACCAGCCAGTGAGAGTTCGGGCTGTGTAAAGGTTTATAGACATGGATGATCGCAGGTGCTGACCTGCGACTCACGGCTAATAATCATGCCATGTATGGGCAATTTGTTGGCCGGTCGGGCAATGATCAACAACCTAATGGCTGA
Source organism: Hymenochirus boettgeri (assembly GCA_019447015.1). NCBI lineage: Eukaryota > Metazoa > Chordata > Amphibia > Anura > Pipidae > Hymenochirus > Hymenochirus boettgeri. The sequence continues at coordinate 38,590,439 of CM033473.1, forward strand.
CAATGTGCCCATACACATTGTGTATTAAAAAGTCAATTTTTACAGAATAGTTGTCCTTTAAAATTAGGTAAATAGATAAGAGAGACTGGAAGTTAGGACCTTTGATAGGTAAGGGCACCATGATTAACATATTCAGAGATTTTGGGTAGAAAACCACAGTTCTCCGTAAGGCTGTGGCCACACTGAAGAGGCCACCAGTGGTGGGAACCGGGCACGCAAGAGCACACGTTGCAGGCGCGCTCTTGCATGTTGCAGTGTGCTGCAATCGCACAATTTTGCACAATCCTGATTGCACAATTGGAGCACATGCCATTGAACAAAAACACGGCATGCATGCACTCTGTTTAGCGGGTTGCATGCGCAACGCGCGCCAACGCACTAGTGTGGCTACATCAATTGGCCACACTAATGTCCACTTGTAAAAGCGTAATTGGATCGAAATAACGATCGGATCGCGCTTAAAATCGGACTAGTGTGTGGAAATGAGTGGAATTGGTTTACATTCTCATAGAGGTGGTTACTCCCGCCCTGTGATGTGATGGGGAATGTTGCTTAGTTGAGTGGGGATGGCTGCACTGCAAGTTTTCCACTGACTTGTAAAATAATAATAATAATAATTCTAATACCAACCTATATCCTTTTAACCTATTTTATTTATCTACTTTCCAACAACCTACACCTTCAAGTAAAAGCATGGAAGTTTAAAGTAGTTCATATTCTCCAGCATTTCATATGTTCTTAAAATAAAGACATAAATCAGTGTGCAGTTTGGAAAACACAAGGTGAGATACCCACAGATTTCCTGACAATGAGCGTTTTTACTAATATTGAATGACACCTTTACCTGGTGACATTAAGGTGCTCAGCTGCTTTAACTCCCATGTTTTACATGTTGGCCCCAAATGACAAACTAATTAACACTAAACCTTTCCTTCTCCTAATGGGACAACTGCTCTGGACCATGGATCCTTCACAAATACACAGTCTCCCAAGAATTGAAATGTTGTAAAAACAAATGACATGGTGCTGGGGGTATCAATAAGGTCATTAAACTAAAGCACTAGACAATAATAAAGCAAAATAATACAGGGTTGTAAACACTTTAACATTTTGCTTCCCACTGTCAATCCCAAGTCAATCAAGGTTTCTAACATTTACTCTAAAAATCATTATAGTGAAAAAAATAAACTAGAAAGATTTAATGAATATAATAATTCTACAGGTGCCCATACACATGTGACCTCAGTCACTTAGGGTCCCCCTACTGTGTGTTCATCACACAGTCCCCTTACTGTGTGTCGGAGCTCGATTTGCGCTTTGTTCACGCTCCTGGTTCGCATTGCCAGTGCAATGCTACCGGGTAGGTCCCACTGTGTATGCTGCAGTCCGGTCCGTTATTGGTTCGTATGCGTGCACAACTTTTTGTGCGTATCTCATGCGTGCCAATAACATTATTTGGCCTGGAACGCACAGCAGTGCACTGCAAAAATCCTGTTAGTGGGACCTAGCCCTAATTCACAATGGATTCTGATTCCAAAGGAAATTGCACACATACACGGCAACAGTTTTTTTAAAGGGCATGTCCACCCCTCTTACAATAATGTAGTATATGATAGAACAAACACCTAAACCCCAGGATCCATTTTACAGTTACCAAAGCTGCTCCTAGACTAAGAATGAAGTTTACTATCCCACAATCCAGCACTGCTGAGTCCTCCTTGACACCTCTGTTGAACCAGTACAGTTCCTTTGCCAAGATATTAACATTACAATCTTCAAACGTATGTCCTTTTCCTTAAGATATAGGTACACGGCTGAGTCCTGGCCTGAGGAATTGTCTCTTATGTGCTGGGCCATAAGTTGATAAGCTGCTGTTTGGTCTCCCCCACGTCTTCAAGAACTAAACTTCCAGTCCAGTTGATTTAACTGAATACAACAGATATACCATGACCTGGATGAATGAGAACCTTCACAAACATTGACCCTAAAAGATTTTTGAAGAAGGAGAACAGTTATGCAAATTTCCCCGAGAAACTGCTTTGACTTGCCTTTAATCTCAGGCTGCCACTTTAGGGGTCCCAAATCCTTGTAAAGTCAACAATTCAAAATTCCATTTTCTTAGTGGTTTACAGTTATTTTTCTTCTGTTGTGAAATTAAAGTCCCATTCAATTCCCAGTTTAGCACCTCCACATAACTTCACACATCTCTGGTACAGCCGAAAAACAGTATAAACAGAGACTAAGGGCTAGGCCACATCAGGCCATTTTAACAAGCGATCACCATTTTTGGTGCAATTCGCATGCCCAATATATTCTTTTAACAGCTCAGCCAATTTAAATATAATATTCATTTTACAGGGTTCTGTATTATTTATATAAAACATTGCAAGTTTCTCAGAACACTCTGTTGTTATTAATGCTGTCTTTTTTCAACTTTAACATTTACAGTTATTCAAACAAATAGATATACTAGAAATTAAAAGACAAAAAAGTAAAATATCAAACTTAAACACTGACCTCCAAATAGCTATCAGGCATGCTGGCCGGTCGCCCCGACATCCGGCGCCGGACCCCCGGGGCCCCCCAGCTCCATAGTCATTTGGTGGTGATATTGTTGTTTTCCTCTAGGGTATTAACTCCCATATATCTCGACCATGGGTACCAGGTGGATTCGAATTTTTCTAGTTTATTATGAAGCTGTGCTGTCATATGATCCATAACCTGGACATCATTGATACTACCTATGAGTTCTGGCATAGATGGAGTGAGAGTTTGCTTCCAATATTTGGGTATCAGGCATTTGGCTGCTGTGAAGATGTGTTTAAGTAATGATGTTTCTGTTTTCAATAGATCTGGGTGTGGAGCATTGAGCAAGACATATTGGGGGGATGTATTGGCCGTCCTATTAAAGTGTCAACCAGTGTGCTGACCTCCGACCAGTAGTTTGTGAGTGAGGGACAGCGCCAGTATATATGTAGTAGTGTGCCGGTCGCAGAGTTGCGTCTCCAGCATGTTGCTGGCAGTATAGGGTTAATGGCATGCAGTTTCTCCGGAGTGTAATACCAATGAAAGAGAATTTTATATCTGTTTTCTTTGTGTACCGTGTAAAGTGAAGTTTTGGCTGTATTTTCCCATATCTCTTCCCATATATTTAAGGGAATCGGGGTTCCCAGGGCCCCCTCCCATTTCTCCATATATTTGTGTTGGAATGGGAGGGTTAAAAGGTAGTTTTATGGTTGTAAACACAACATACCCCCTCAACCAGACCCAGGTACACACACCTACTGATCTACTTATCCATTACAGTGGCAGCCATACTTAAAGGGTAACTAAAGTAAAAAACTTTTAGATTTATCCTCAATAAAAAATAGTTTTATGGTTGTAAACATAAAAAAGACATACCCCTCAACCAGACCCAGGTACCCACACCTACTGATCTACTTATCCATTACTGTGGAAGACATACTTTAAAGGGTAACTAAAGTCAAAAAAGCAAATTTTGATCAATAATCAAAAAACTTTGTTTTTTTTAACCCCCAACGTGATACAGGTATACACAGCTACTGACCTACCCCTCCATTACTGTTGCAGCCATACTTAAAGGGTAACTAAAGTCAAAAAAACTAATTTTGACCAATCATCAAAAAAGTTTTTTTTTTAAACTCTCAACTCAACACGGGTACACACACCTACTGATCTACTTATCCATTACTATGGCAGCCATACGTAAAGGGTAACTAAAGTAAAAAAAAAACATTTTGACCAATCATCAAAAAAGTTAGTATTTTATCCCCCAATCTGATGAATACACACACCAACTGACCTACCTTTAATGCATGTGACATATTTAAAGGATAAGTAAAAAACAACTATGTCCTCTTCATTCTACCCTACTAGCCACTATTCTGGACCTTAACAACGGAACTCCGATAAAATTTTGGACAGGGTCCACAGACCTCTACACCCTAAAGGTATCTCTAAATATCCCTGGGATATAATCTGCAGACTTCACTATTACACACAAAAAGAGGATATTCTAACCCGATATCGTAACAGGACTGAATTAACTCATGAGGGATCATCGATACAAATATACCCCGATCTGGCGCCATCCACTTTAGCCCGCAGGCGACAACTTCGTCCCCTACTTCAAGCTCTGAGGGACAATAACTTACTTTACAGATGGGGATTCCCCTTTCAGCTCATAGTCCGACAAGAAGGTGTGACACATTCCCTCAGCTACCCAGAGGAGCTCTCAAGATTCTGTGAATCCCTACAACTACCTCCAATTAAGCTGCCCGATTGGAAACCGATTCCACGTCTACCAAACCACACACTTCCAACCTGGACATCACAACAGGGTCCTAACCACCCCCGCTCCGAGAAACGTAGACACCGACACTCTCAGGACTCAGAGGATCAGGAACTGGTACAATCCCTCAGAGAAAAATAGGATATATAATAACTCACCCCGGGCTCACTGAATGGAGTGGGAAATCTGCACTTCTACAGATCAGACACCCTCCCCCTCCCAATTGAATCATAACCTTCCCCAACTATCCAAAATCCATCAGCCAAACTGCTCTCACGAACCCTGGGCTTTCTAGATGGAACTAACAAACCACTAATGGAAGTGTTTTCTCTCTCCCCCATGACCGCCCATTAATAGCACAAGGTCTCAGGGTCTCTTCCTTTGTGCCATAGCCCAAGAGAGAAAAAAGAGCTGTATCTAGGCCCTAGGGAGACAACATAAGACAAAATCGGAACCTAAAAATCTCCAAACCTGCACAATCCCATCAGCCATGACCACCGAATGATGATAATAAATTACTCCACAATCAGGGTCTAGGTCTCCTGATATCTTGAGAGACCCAAAGATAAAACTGAAACTGGCTCGGACAAGGTTAAGTGCAATAGCTATAAATGTTACCTGTGACACTTACACAGTAAAGTTTAAGCAATCTAAAGTTATGTCAATATTTTCGTATTAATGTGGATAATGCATATTGCAAAATATGTTTTGTTAAGTTTCAACTTATAACTTTAGGCAGCTTAAATTTTACTGTGTAAGTGTTTATATAACAGTAGATAAGTTGAAACTTAACAGAACATATTTTGCAATATACATTATCCACATTAACACGAAAATATTGACATCTACTGTTATATAAACACTTACACAGTAAAATTTAAGCTGCCTAAAGTTATAAGTTGAAACTTAACAAAACATATTTTGCAATATGCATTATCCACATTAATACGAAAATATTGACATAACTTTAGATTGCTTAAACTTTACTGTGTAAGTGTCACAGGTAACATTTATAGCTATTGCACTTAACCTTGTCCGAGCCAGTTTCAGTTTTATCTTTGGGTCTCTCAAGATATCAGGAGACCTAGACCCTGATTGTGGAGTAATTTATTATCATCATTCGGTGGTCATGGCTGATGGGATTGTGCAGGTTTGGAGATTTTTAGGTTCCGATTTTGTCTTATGTTGTCTCCCTAGGGCCTAGATACAGCTATTTTTTCTCTCTTGGGCTATGGCACAAAGGAAGAGACCCTGAGACCTTGTGCTATTGATGGGCGGTCATGGGGGAGAGAGAAAAAACTTCCATTAGTGGTTTGTTAGTTCCACCTAGAAAGACCAGGGTTCGTGAGAGCAGTTTTGCTGGTGGATTTTGGATACTTGGGGAAGGTTATGATTCAGTTGGGAGGGGGAGGGTGTCTGATCCGTAGAAGTGCAGATTTCCCGCTCCAATCAGTGAGCCCGGGGTGAGTTATTATATATCCTACTTTTTTCTGAGGGATTGTACCAGTTCCTGATCCTCTGAGTCCTGAGAGCGTCTGTGTCTATGTTTCTCGGAGCGGGGGTGGTTAGGACCCTGTTGTGATGTCCAGGTTGGAGGTGTGTGGTTTGGTAGACGTGGAATCGGTTTCCAATTGGGCAGCTTAATTGGGGGTAGTTGTAGGGATTCGCAGAATCGTGAGAGCTCCTCTGGACAGCTGAAGGAATGTGTCACACCTTCGTGTCGGACTATGAGCTGAAAGGGGAATCCCCATCTGTAAAATAAGTTATTGTCCCTCAGAGCTTGAAGTAGGGGATAAAGTTGACGCCTGCGGGCTAAAGTGGATGGCGCCAGATCAGGGTATATTTGTATCGGTGTTCCCTCATGAGTTAATTCAGTCCTGTTACGATATCGGGTTAGGATATCCTCTTTTTGTGTGTCTGCAGATTATATCCCGGGGATATTTAGAGATACCTTTAGGGCGTAGGGATCTGCGGACCCTGGAGTTTCGTTGTTAAGGTCCAGAATAGTGGCTAGTAAGGTAGAGAATTGTGTTTTTTAAAGTGTCATCTGAGACCGTTTCTGGTAGGCCGCGTATGCGGATGTTGTTGTGTTGGCCACGGTTCTCCATATCCTCCACTTGCCTATACAGGTCTCTAAGTGCCCTTGAATGGTCATTGAGCACTTGTGTGACCGTTTGGAGGTGTGTGGAGTTGGACTGCTGGTCATTTTCTAGGGTCTCTACCCTGTTCAGCACTGCTTTTAGATCGTCCCTTAATGTGGATATTTCCGTTCTACATGTGGTCTGGATCTGCTGTGTCTGCTTGGCTAGGTCATCTTTTGTGGGTAAGTTTTGTAATAGGGCCTGTAGTTGGTCGCTATAAGGCCCTTGGGTATGCATCCCTAGGGTCTGTGGGAATGGGCCCCTATTGTTCCCCTCCTCTTGTGAGCAGGTTGGGGAGGCTCCTGTTGTGTTTGCTGGGGAGCTATGCCATGAGGTCGCTGGGCTGAATGGTGCCATGTGCTGATCTCCCTGTGTGGGGTCCATGGGGTCTCCTCTCCCAGCCAGGCCATGCCCTTGTGGGCCTCCTCCCTGTTGTTCCAGGGTCCCCTGAGTGAGACTTACCGTCTCCTCTGGCTTGTCCTCCATAGTTTGAGGCAGTGGGCATCTTGGAGGTAGGGGGTTGTGGGGGGCCGGCTCCTGCTGTGTTGAGGAGGAAGCGTGCCCTTGTGAGTGCACATGCGTCTCTGTCATGGCGGATCCCTGGTCTTGCGGGCCTTCTGAGTCGGCCCCGAAGCAGTCTCTAAGGTCTCGCTGTTTGGGAGCCGAGCCTTGGGGCTTCGGGTGTTAGAGGGCTGTTTAAGCCTTCTGCCCATGTCTATGAAGATAGGTGAGGTGATTTCTCTTTTTTTATGGGGATTGAAGCGGGAGCCCTCTGACTTTGTGTCCTCCTAGCTCGCCATCCAGACCACGCCCCCCCTGCCCAATATATTCTATTGATAGATCTGCCATTTTATAGAAAAGAGAGGTACACACTCGATATTTCTGCCTGACCACCCTATACTGTTTATTAAAATATAAAGGATCAGCAAAAATAACCAAGATGTATTTTTTTAATGAGACTGTCCCAACAGGACAAAGGCAAATGTGTCAGTTATCGTTTTCTAGCAAAATCTTTTATAGGGAGGAGAAAATCTCTAAAAGATTAAATTGCATTTGAACACTTGAACAATTTCTACTTGATGGCTACATGTAGGTGGGATTTGTCCTTTTAAAAGTATTAGTTTGGAAACCGACATATAAAACAATGTATCAATTGTAATTCCTAACCAGAAAACCTTTACCTTAAAGGGCCACCTTTAAATTAAAAAACTGGTGACTTGTTAGTTACCTGCCGGCATAGAACTGACTATCCTGTACCGATTAGTCTCTTACCTTCCTGATTAGTACTGATAGAACTGACTATCCTGTGCCGATTAGTCTCTTACCTTCCTGATTAGAACTGATAGAACTGACTATCCTGTGCCGATTAGCCTCTAAACATAACCAGAAAGTCATTTTATTTTTATTCAGGAATGTAAGTATTTATTTAGCCCAATTAAATATTATAAATGAATCCTGTGATAATGGAACTATATCAGCAAAGTTCCAGATGTACTATGGCACACTGTTGTTAGCTAATTAGCCAGAGAAGTTGGTAGGTGCAAATCCTCTCAGCCCCCTACTTCTAGGGCTACACAATCCAAGCAAGGTATAGAGTAGAGGAGAACACTACTTAGGTGATGAATTCATTTATTTAGTGCAAAAACATAACATACAATGTTTCGGGACTCACGGCCCCTTCCTCAGGTATAACTGGTAGCAAGTGCTAAACAAACATTTATACCCTTAGGCCCCACCTACATGCCATGTGATTTAGTGATTGACAGCCATGGGCACCATAGTGAGTCTGCCCTAGACAAATAGTGTAAGATAAAAAACAGTGTTACAATATCATTAAAATTACATGTTTAAATAAAAGATATTAAAAGTTTATAAAATATTTCAAAACTTTTAAAACATAAGGTATTTTTCTAACTACTTAATATAAAGCGCATATTATTTAAGGTGCTAATTCGGTGCTTATTGTCATAGTTAGAGATGTCCGAACTTCGCAAAATCGGTCCGCTCGAGGATCCGAGAATTTTCGAAAAAATTCAAAAATTCTAAAATCCGCGAGCGGACCCGTTAAAAGGAAAAATATCCTTGCAATTATGAGATTTCTCATATTTTCGAAAATTTTCGAAAATACGCCTTTTCTCGTATTTTTGAAAATTTTCGAAAATACAAGGGTTTCTCTTATTTCCCTACATAAGTATTTTCGAAAATACGAGTAATCCTCGTAATTTCGTCAATTTTCGAAAATAGGTTTGTATGGAAATAAGAGAAACCCTTGTATTTTTGAAAATTTTCGAAATTACGAGAAATCCGCGGTTCGGAAGTTCGGAAGGCGGAAAATCTGGAAAAATCTGCCGTTCGCGAACGGGATAAATCCGCGGCGGATCCGGGTTCGGATCCGCGAACCTGCCATCCCTAGTCATAACAACAGTGCTGATAATGTATAAAGTGCATAATAGTGTATAAATAGAAGAAGTAGAAACATTATTAGGGAGATGTGAAGTTCTTATAGTTTAAAATGGTGCTATTTTTGCCCCAACCAATCAGATCTTATTTAACATTTGAAAGCTAACATCTGATTGGTTGGGGCAAAATTAGCACCATTTTTAACGATAAGAACTTTTATTGAATCTCCCTGTATATGTTTTATTAATACCAGTTCTATGCACAGAACGGTATATAACTGGGTTAAAGGAAGCTATTTAATCCTGCATCTTCATTAATGCCCTTTGGTATGGAACTAAGGCAGTGTCCGTGTACTACCTTCTTTGTACCACAATTCTCATCTACCTTAGGTCCTTTATACCATGTGCCCTCGTTGGGTTGGGTCGGGTTTAGAAGATAAAACACAATTGATATTAAATGCAATAATATTAAAATGATATTAAATAAAAACAATGTCGCTATTAGTAACTAACAGACAATAAAATGACTATATCTGTGTTAACAGATATTTATATAGATCTAGACCATTCTGTCACCCCCTACTGATATCTTACCATAGATTGTTAATTCACCGCACGCTGAGTCGGGTTTATATCTCAGGAGCCTATTGGCATAAAAAGCCGCACCTCCAACCTATTATTTTACTTTGGTGGGAACAAACATACCGTATTTATTCTAAAAATGTGTGACCTGCTAAAATATGAACTATTTAAACTATTGATTGTAAACGGGAACAGAGGGAATTAAAGTGTCAATAGCGGGGGATCAAAAGGGGGAGAGATTGGCAACTCCCCTACAAATACAGGCACCCCAAGGCATGTTCCATCTCAGACTGCATGGATTCCATCTTCTGCTGTGCAATGATATGGGGGCTTAATAAGTGTAGGATTCAGTGAAACTTTGTCCATCCTTAGTCTTCACCAACCACGGTTTAATCCAGACCGAATCATAATCAGTATATAAACAAACTCAATGGGGTATACACTGTAATCAGTATTTACAGCAATGTTCATTAATCAGGATCATTTGTATTTATTTTATACAGATTCCGTGAATCCTGAAACACCCGCACCACACACTTCTCCTGGTAAGGTTTTCTTCTTTGTCTTTGTTATTTGTCTTTTGTTGCATTGAAACAAACAATTAACTAGAAAGGGAAGGTTGAAATACAAACACTGAATTAGGCCAGAGAAGCTGCATAAAGCTCTATTGATCAGTCTGTGATACAGCTGGATGCAATCAAGAGACAGTTGAAGGTTAGTTCACTGAAAATATGAACACACCCATTTTATATTAATTAAAGAGCGGGAGGTAAAAGAGCTGAGTCCTGCCTCTCGTTCTTCAATTTATCAAACGGGCTGGCAATGAAAATGTTAAAATTACCAGTGACCGCACATCTTCGCCGTTTCTTTCGATAGATACTGACTACAACCACGCTCCCTTATGTTTCTTCGCACTTTTCTTTTTCTTAGTCTTCCGCAACCACGTTCCCTATATATAGCATGCATGTGCATCCGTGTCTGTTACACATATGCACATGCACAGAGGAAGTAACAGAGGTGCACGATCAAGGGTATGTTAATTTTTTCAGTTTAAATACCCTTTAATCATACCTGATTAGATCTGCGACACAGCTGAATGTAATTAAGAGACAGGTAATCAGTGCTGAATAGGACTGTGACACAGCTGAATGTAATAAAGAGACAGGTAATCAGCACTAATTAGGACTGTGACACAGCTGAATGTAATAAAGAGACAGGTAATCAGGGGCAAAATTAGCACCATTTTTAACGATAAGAACTTTTATTGAATCTCCCTGTATATGTTATAATTAATGATATGGAAACTGCATTGTGGGTAAATTAAATGTACTTACTGTAGGCTGGAGTATCCACTAGGCAATCTATACCCCAAAATACTTTATATGGCTTGGTTAAGACTGCAGAAGCAGTAATATGGACCATAACCATTTACTTAAGCTGCTTTAACAAAAGGGTAATTTAAACCCTGGTACATGGGTCAACCAGGACCCTTTAATTCTGGAGGCTGTTGTTTGAGAATAAAGGAGTCTCACTTCTGGATCTATTGTGATTTACCTACCTGCCAGATCATTTATGCTAGCCTACAAATCAGTTGGGGGTGATCAGTCACATTGGGAATGTCATCCCCCATTGGCCCACAGTGTAAAGAAACCCAAACAACTTGTCCTTCTCCATTGGCAACAGAAAGCTGGTTACCCTGTATTGGCTCTGGGGTTAAAATATAATATTCTGTTGCTAAATTTTCTTGGGAAAAACAAGACAAGGCATCCAAGGTTCCCTTGTCCATGTAAAAACTAAAATATCCTAATTGGATGTCACCACTACAGATTTGGAACAAATTTGCTTCTCGATAAACCCTGTATTTATAGCCTAGGGTCCCCAAATCATAGCTGTCCCTTTTAATTGCAAAGGTCTTTTAATAAGCCAGATCAGACAGTGACCGAGACACTGGCTAGTTTTTCATGTGCCCAGGTAGAAATAAAGTTTTTTTGTAGAGTCCAGGGTTCCATGAAAGCTGCTACAAACCATCTCCAAGCCTCTCCTACAAAATAATAAGGGGAAATGTGGTCTCCAAACAAGTTGAGTTTAAATTAAAGTCCAATTTCCTACCTTTAAAACGAGCCATCAACCACCTATCTACGTGCTCCACAGCCCAAGATATAAAGAAATGACTGACCAGAAAGTTAATGGGTGGGAGGCTGACATGTGACATTCCTCCTCCTGCTCCTCCACCTCACCACTGGCGAGCACAGCCTCAGACTCCCTCAGTGTGTGAGGGAGACAGGTAGTCCCTCCTCCTCTCTGCTGTGTGAAGTCCTGACAGAGTAAGTAAAGGAATCTACAGCCCTTCTCTCCCACTATGTGAATTCTCACTCTGCCTGAAAAGGCTGTTTCCACAGAGTTTTCTGTAGGGGGGTCTGAGTGGCCTACGGCACCCGTGAGTAGGTGGGGCTTGTGCAGCCACGAGTGGACGGGGGCTTATGCCCCTGTGAGTGGGCTGGGCTTAGGCGCCCATGGGTGGGGCTTAGGCACCTGCGAGTGTGCGGGGCCACATGGGGCTGTTAGGGAATGGGCCACGGGGGGCCTCCAACTGGAGGGACCATGGGGTCCATGAGTGGGAGGGACCAGGGGGGCTGCAAAGGGGAGGAGGAGACACAGGGCAGATTGACTGACATGGTTTAAGAGCAGGAAGCAGGAAGTTGCAGCGGACATGGTGATGCCTGCTGCCATTATTCACACACAAAACATGTAGTTATTGTACGGCCAACGTGGCCTACTTCTACAATAACCCTGGTAATGCAAATAATATTGCAATACCATGGGTTTTGAAAATACGGGCTCAAAGTGACAAAAAAGTGCCTCACACACACCACACACACACAGAGAATAGTAATATAATGGGCCCACGCACAGAGAAATAGTAAGATAAGTTGCCTCTCACACACACCAGGAATAGTACTATAAGTGCCTCACACACAGAGAATAGAATATAAGTGCCTCACACACCACACACAGAAAATAGGAATATAAGTGCCTCACACACAGAGAATAGTAATATAAGTGCCTCACACATTAGAGACTAGTAATATAAAGTGCATCACACGAGAGGAGGAAAGTAATATTATGCCTCAAACCGCAGAGAATTAGTTAATATTAAGTGCCTCACACGCAGAGAATCTAATATAAGTGCCTCACACGCAGAGAATAGTAATATTAAGCTCCATATGCACACAGGGAGAATAGTAATTATAAGTGTCACCAACACAAACGAGCAATAGTAATATTACAGTGCCTCAGACCAACACAGAGAATAGACTATAAGTGCCTCACACACAGAGAATATAAATCAAGTGTCCCCACCACACATGAGTATTAGTAATATACGGCCTTCACTCATACACAGAGAATAGTAATATAGTGCCTCACTTGAGAGAATAGTAAATAAGTGCCCACATACGCAGAGAATAGTAAGATAAGTGCCCTATAAACGCCAGAGAATAGTAATATAGTGCCTCACACGGCAGAGAATAGTAAATAAGTGAATTACACACGAGATATATAATAGAAGTGCCTCACACACACCCCCCCCAACAACAGAATAGGAAGACGAAAGTGCCTCCAACACAGAGAATCGTAATATACAGTGCCTCACCACACAGAGAGAATAGGATATAGTGCCTCACACGCAGAGAATAGTAATATAAAGTGCATCACACACAGAGAGAATAGAATATCAGGTGGCCTCCCACACAGACGTGAGAGAATAGTTAATATAAGGCCATACACACAGAGAAAGTAATTAATAAGTGGGCCTCACACACACAGAGAATGTAATTTATAAGTGCATCACCACACATGAGACATACGGCAATATTAATTGTTGCCTCACCACACAGAGAATAGTACATATAAGTGCCTCACCGCAGAGAATAGAATATACACGTGCCTCAACCTCGAGAATAGGTAATAGTTTAAGTGCTCAATTGCGAATACACTAGGTGAGATAAAATCAGTAATGATTGAAGTGCCCTCAACGGAATCAGCACCTAGTATCGGAAAACTTGATAATGTCTGTCGCACCCAGCCCACGCACCACTACAAGAGAATATAGTCAATTACATGACAGACACACACACTGTAACCACCCCCACGTACACACCACACCCCATGACTCGTGGTCCCCTTGGTACGTGCGTTCCACCAGCATCACAAGCTCCTTATGTTAAAAGTGAGCTGTCGGCAGGTCCGGTTTTCAGATGCAGCCTGCCCCTTCCGGCCCAGCCTACCCCCCCCCAGAAAGCGCGTTAGATTTAAATCCACTATGTACGAGGGGGAGCTCGTGTACACAACACACTCCAGCTACGCGGAGGAACATTGTCGTACCTATCATGTGTGCCCCTACACCCACAGAGGAATGAGTCCCACAGCCCCTACGATGCCACATGTTAGTAATTTTTCTACGTGGCCCCTTGCAGTTGAACCCGCGGTCCCATTGCCTACGCATTCCTCGTAATCAAGTCCGCGATCTCCGGAACAGAGCGAGAGTGTTCGTCAGTGCGAGGGTAAGGTGCCTCGTTGCCACACCACGTTAGTTCTACTGACGTAATATAAGTGTCCTCACGTAATCACCGCCGCGCTGTTCGTAGTCTCTCAGTGGCCTCCCTTAACGGGCTGCAAAGGGGAGGAGGAGACACAGGGCAGATTGACTGACATGGTTTCAGAGCAGGAAGCAGGAAGTGCAGCGGACCTGGTGATGCTGCTGCCATATCACACACAAAAATGTAGTTATTGTACGGCCACGGGCCTACTTCTACAATAACCCGTGGTAATGCAAATAATATGCAATACCATGAGTTTTTAAATAGGGCTCAAAGTGACAAAAAAGTGCCTCACACACACACACACACACAGAGAATAGTAATATAAGTGCCTCACACACAGAGAATAGTAATATAAGTGCCTCTCACACACACACAGAGAATAGTAATATAAGTGCCTCACACACAGAGAATAGTAATATAAGTGCCTCACA
>CM033473.1:38610118-38761908 GCA_019447015.1 Hymenochirus boettgeri
GGCCCACAGCACCTGTGAGCGGGTGGGACTTAGGCACCCGTGAGTGGCGGGGCTTAGGCACCCGCGAGTGGGGGGCCATGGCACCCGTGAGTGGGCGGGACCATGGCACCCGTGAGTGGGCGGGGCCACATGGGACTTAAGGGAATGGGCCAAGGGGGGCGGCAACTGGAGGGACCATGGGGTCCATGAGTGGGAGGGACCAGGGGGGCTGCAAAGGGGAGGAGACACAGGGCAGATTGACTGACAGGTTTCAGAGCAGGAAGCAGGAAGTGCAGGGTACCTGGTGATGCTGCTGCCATATCACACACAAAAATGTAAATATCTTCAAAACTATGCAAAATAAACAATGGAAATAAATTGTAAAAACTCTCAGGAGAGCAATTACTATCAATTTACCTAAAGTCATTTTTGAACCACAGTTCCTCTTTAATGAGCAAGCTATGGTAAATGGACTGGAAGCTATGGTAAATGGTTTGGGAGCTATGGTAAATGGACTGGAAGCTAAGGTAAGTATCGCCGCGAAGGGTTAACGCTTCGTTAACTTTTTGCGGACGTTTTCGGACATTCATAAATCGCGTTAAACGCAATTTATGCGTTAATGTCAGTGAAAACGGCCGCGAAAACTTAACGAAGCTTTATAAATATGCCCCAATGTCTCAGGCTAGGATAGTCCCATCTAGCTACTGGTGATCGTTCTTTACCCTGTGGGTGCCACTATTAATCTTCAGAAACAACAATTGGCAATCCATGCCGAGGATAAATACAAGGTTTGAACTCCTGACTTCGCCGTTCCCAAATTCCCAAAGTGTAATTAACACTAATGGGGCACAATCGCCGTATAAACACGCATCAGATAATCTATAATGATCTAATGGTAAATTGATGAAAAACAATAAGGAACTTAATAGAAAGAAACACAAATTTGTTTTTTGTAATTGTTGTTGTTTATTTTATATAAATATACAAAAAGACCCTATATGTAATACTTTCATATTCTTACCAACATATGATAATACTTATTGGCATAACAATGTAATGATGGGAAATTTTGCTTTAAAGTAATGGAAAAAAGTTTTAAGAGTATTACTGATCTGCAGAAATGAAGAGAGATGCTGGGTGGTATAGGGTCTAAGTAAACAAGCAAAGGTATGCTGGGTACTTTAGCACCAAATAAGCAGAGGAAAGCAAGGAAAGAACAAAAAGCTAAAACTATTACATGGAGCAGGCAAATGATACACAGTTTGATTCAGCTAAACCAGGGGCACTTCTAGGGTTTTTGCTGCCTGAGGCAAACTTTAGAATGCCGCCTTTGACCGTACTGCCAAATTAAAGTGGGCGTGGTTATGTCAGTGGGCGTGGCTTTGTCAGTGGGCGTGGCTAACATTTTAAGATTTTGAGCTTTCTATCACGTATGTAAACAATTCCTCAGTCAGTCGATTAGCAATAATGTCAATTCCTATAAACAGTTATTACATCCTTTTCTCAAATATCTTGTGTTGTCACTACTAGAGATGGCCAGTTCGCGGACCCGAACCTGGATCCGCCGCGGATTTATCACGTCCGCGAACGGCGGATTATTCCGGATTTTCCGGATTTTCCGCCTTCCGAACTTCCGGAACCGCGGATTTTTTTTTTTACGAAAATTTTCGAAAATACGAGTATCCCCGTAATTACGAGAATCCGCGATCTTCCGGGGCCCGGAAAACCCGAAGATCCTCGTAATTACGAGGATTCTCGTAATTACGAGAATTTTCGGAAAAACGAGACATTCTTGTAAATTCGAATTTTTGGGGCTTATTTTCAAGACGGAGCAAGCCACATGACCCAAATTAGCCAATGGCAGCTAACATGATTATTGCCAGCCCCCTGGGTATAAAAGGCTGCTTCACAGGCGACATTTTGTCAGTGTGTTGGAGTGTGTTTAGTGGAGACCTGACAGTGTAGGAGTTGGAGAGAGATTTTTGCGCTTTTTGAGCTTTTTGAGCTTTCTGTGTGTGGATTTCAGTGTGGTGGTTTAGCACTTGTTGTTACCCACCCCTGTATTCACACATCTTGAGACCCAACAGTCCTTTTAAGGACTACTGTCCAGTGGGGCCAAGCTTGCCTGGCCCCACAACAATGGTGGCAAACTGCAGTGTGCCTGCTGTAACTCAATGGTGCTGTTCCTACGAAGCCTTACCCTTTCACCTGCTTTCCCTTGCACGATGCCTATCTTGAGGGAGAGTAGCCAATGGGGTGAGGGGTATGTCCAGTGGGGCCAAGCCTGCCTGGCCCCCACAACAATGGTGGCAAACCGCAGTGGACATTATGTAAACCAGTTATAAGTCTGTAAGTAACCCACAGCTCAACAGGATTATAGAGGTATTGTTAATGTAAATTATGCCAAAGGATTGTAACCAAACATGAGCCCGCTGATGTAAAAGTACCAATTGTATTTATCATTACACACAGATACGGAAAATGGAAATATGGAAATATTAGGTTTATATTAAAGGACAAGTAAAATCTTTTTTACTCACTTTATATCTTTCTCCTAACTTTTTTTTAAATTTCCCTTGTTCATTTTTTTCCAGTCATTTGTAAATATTTTATCACTTTTTCCAGTCTATATAAGTGTAACTATCATATTAAAGGTTATGCAGATGGAATGCAATCTGTAAAGACTGTGGCAGATATAAAGACATTTTTAGGAAATTTGGGCAGATTGAAAGCAATGGATATTGTGGCAGATTTTAAGCAATACTGTGGAGCTTGTGACAGACTAAACCTACACACATATGAAATCTACATATTACAGGGCTATGTAGCAGTTCATTAACTCCATATAGGGACATCTAAACATGCAGCCTGGCTTAAATAATGTTAACTAGTATCAATCACTTTGCAATCAGTGCAGCCCTACTAATAACATGTATAAAGTCTGTCCTTAATAGAATGAATGGATCTGGCAACCCAATTACCACCTTCCCCTTTAACACACAAACACATCTAAAACTAAATGCAAAAAGGCTGTTTGGCATTTACTTGAGGAGCATGATGCAGGCTGCACTGATTTCAATGTAGTCATAAATCATGTCATCATGAACTGCTATATGGCCTTGTAATATGTAGATTATATATGTGTTTAGGCTCCATCTAGGGTTGTCACCTTTGCCTTTAAATCCTGGACACGTATAAAATCTACATGATGAAAGGCTGGTTAGCATTTCCATTAAAAGCATGATGCAGGCTGCACTGATTTCAGTGTTGCCACATACAGCATGTATTTAATGCAATGGCACTTAGCACTGCAGCATGTAGATTTCATGTGTTTAAAGGGCATGTCCACCCTTAAAATTTGTTTTTAATATGATGTTCCCCCATGTCTGGCAGCCCCAACCGCATATATTTTATTTTCCAAAAGCTCCCTCAAACTCTTACTTACCTCCCCTCGTTCCTCCGCCGCACTGCCGGCCCTCTGCTTGCGAGAATGCAAGCAGAGGGGCGGGACCGCAGTCGCGTCTGTGATTGGTTGAGCGAGCCAATCACGGACGCGGCGGCCGTCATTCAGTGCAGTGGAGGAAAGAGGAGAGGTAAGTAAGAGTTTGGGGAGCTTTTGGAAAATAAAAAATATGCGGTTGGGGCGCCAGACATGGGGGAACATCATATTAAGGGGATTACGCTAGGGGGAGGGATAGTAGAACGGGAGGGAGAGGGAGGGGGTTGCAGTACGCATGGCAAATATCTACCGGAGGCCAGGTAGCAGGCAGAGTCCTGCTAGCCTCCTGTGACAGTTTTTGGGACTTAGGGGGGGTCTACAGGAGAACCCTATGGAGCTGGATGTGAGGTAAGGATTACACTACACTACATGGTGGGGCCATTACTGGGGGGGATTATAGTTTTGGGGGTGGACATGCCCTTTAAGTCTGAAAGGGAAAGGGGGCAAACTTCTGTCAGAAGATTACTTTCAATCTGCCACAGTCACCTACAGGGGGAGGATAATAAAGTGAACTTGATGTTAGCACAGCTCTGTGCAAATAATAATTTCCATAAAAAACATCCAAATTAATTTTACAACAGACAAACATACTTTACCCATACACCTAGCAAAACTATTCAATCAGATTCAAACAGTATTTCTAAACTTATATCCTCAAACCTTCTAAAATAACTAACCAACTGACGCTAGTAAAATGCTTGGCACACAGAGAGTGTAAAATGATTTGTATATAACCACTAGTACAATAGTTGCACAGACTGTTAAATGCTTGGCATGCGACACTGATAAACTAGTTGGAAACTGGCACTGCACACAGCCAGGCACTGGTTAAATGCTTGGCACACAGACAATAGAAAAATTCTTGTACCCAGACCACGGATAAACTTTGGCACACAGACCGGTAGTTTTGGAACTTAGCACAAAAAATTTATAAAGGCGCGGTATAGCTTTTTAGCGATACTATCGTTACCGATAGTTCATTTCTGATCGGTTTAATGAGCGTTAATTTACGATCATCATCGGAAATTTAAGGTACGATTGTAAATTACCAATCGTAAATCTATGATAATGAAATCGTGGATTTACGATCATCATAGAATACCATTGCGCTAGTTCACTACCGCATGGTATTCTACGACAGAATGTTCGTTAATTAACGAACGCATGGTCATAAATGTACAATTGCGGCCGTACATTTAGGACTGCGATTGTACATTAACTAACCCCTCGGTATCGCTAAAAATTTTATGGCCTGGTAGGCACAGGATGATTTTTGACCCCACCAGCTGGCGATATTTTGGTTAATTGGGTCAAAAACAGTGGCAGACATTTTTGATGCGACCAATCAGCAAAAAAATGGAAATGGTTATTAAAATTTTGCCAGACATTTCTGGTCTCTATCTCTATAGTGCTAATTTACAATGGAGTACAATTAGGGTATCAGTGCAGCCCTGCTAACTGCATTTATTAAGAGCGTCCTACAATCAGCAGGTGATCTGGAAACTTTAAGGGCACGGCCACACTGCAACGTAAACGCAATCGCACATGCAATCGCACGCGATTTCATGTGTGATTTTGTTGCGTTTGCGCATGCGGTTTTTTTCATTAAGTATTGGAAAATGCATGCGATTGCGATTTAAAATGCGGAACGCAAATTGCAAGGCACCCGAAAATGCGCGTTTTTGGTGCATTGCCGCGTTTTCAATGATCTGAAAAAAACGCAAGTGCAAACGCATACGCACAAAAAACGCAGCAGTGTGGCCTAGCCCTAAGTACAATTATTTTTTGTATGACACAGCACAATCCACAGAAATGAGGGCTTTCAGCACACACCGATGAAGAACAAGGCCATGTCCGTGTTCTCGCATATTTGTTAAATAAATGATGATTTTATGAATCCGGTGGAGTTCTTCTTTGGTGTGTGCTGATATCCCTCGGATTGTGCTGTGTGATACAAATCGGGCGAAGGGTTCAGGGCAGGCCGCACCCGGAACAATGCGGTTTGGCAGGGAGTTGGAATTTTGTTAACAGTCTGAATCATAGACTCTAATATATGTGAAGATTTGTTTGAAGAGGAGGGTCCGGGGTCTGTGTAACACCTTTATGTCTAAGTAAGAGTACTATTTATCTAATGGGAGCTGGCATATTTACAACTCCGCTATATTATACATAATAGAGTCTGTGGAACTGCACCTTTACTTTATTATTTTTTGTATGTGCTGATTTTACTATAAACAGGGTTAAAGTTTACCCAATTTCATGTGAACACTACTCGCCCATCGTAACCTAAAATGCTCCTCCTCATTACCATTGGATACAGTGGACTTCCTAGCCAAACACCACAGAGTCTATTGGGGTAATTATTCTCTGCAGTGATAGAACCCAATGATTTGTTAATTAGATACTGGACAAAATAGCAGATACCACCTTCCCTACAATTATACAAGAAAATTATTGTCTGTGGCACACCAGTATCTCGCGCTGCGTGTGACGTCATACGGTGCGCAGATAGCTACATGGCGCTGCGCATGACGTCACGCAGTGCGCGGATGCATCATGGTGCACTGGCACTTAATGCGCCAATGACGTCACCTTGTGCCGGAATTAGGACTTCATTCAGTCACGCTCCTTTTTGGGACCCGCAGGGGAAGAGAAAAGTGTGGATGGCGTGAGAGGTTGTGGCGCAAGGAATTCTTCCAGCCCAGGCAGGAGCTCCTGAAGAAGGGAAACCTGGCCTGTAGGAACTGGCAGATCTCATTGAGGATGAGCCAATTGGTGGGGGAGCTCTGGATGGCCTATTAGGACGATGTAGGGTGAAGGGGGGGGGTTCTCGGGGCGTCGAAGACCAGAGTTTGGCTTCTTGGTCTCAGAGGATGAAGAGGAGGAGGAGGAGGCGTCACTGGCTGCCTGCTGAAGAAGGTAATAAGATGGCACATTGCACTAAATATATATTAATAATTGAAAAGTAATAGCTGCTGATGTCTCCTGCTTCACCTGGGGATAATAGACTATTAGATAATATGTAATAGACTATTATCGCCCAAAGGTGAAGCAGCAGACATCAGCAGCTATTATTTAGTCTGTGACTGTTGCCATTGTATTCTTGATGTAATTATATCTATATAGAAACTGTATCTATATAATTTATAGGATTCCCCCCCTATTTGCTCTACCTAAAAATGCTGATATTATTATAACCTGATATAAACTTGGTGTAATTATAGATCATTTTTAGGATTTTGTACAAAAATAAAATTTGAAACACTCACTTTATATTATTAAAATATTAAGTAGGCGTAGCCTGGGGGGGTTTAACATTTTTGCGGCGCTAAGCGCGCCACTGATATTGTTTAAGTTATAAAGTTGGTGTGGCCTGTGTGTGTGTAGTTTTTTAGGCATTACCTCAGCCTTCCCCGTATTCAAAAAGTCACTCTCTGTCCCTTGTGGCCAGGGTTCCAGCATTTTCTGTTGTTCCAGCCCAGCTTGTTTAAGTGCAAGCTCTTGAACTTAATACAGTCAGGCTGCAATGTTTATGAAGAAATATAACGCATATAAAGTTTTTCCTTAAAAAAAAAAGTTAATATTGGGAGGTAGGAACAATCAATCCTACCTGGCTGCCAAGGTACATTTTTAATATTTTAAAATTACATTTTTACAGGGCTATCCAGATGACAAGCTAAACATTACTCTCTGCAATAGGACACAACGTGGGAAATGGAGACAATATTGTTAAATTAAAAATAAAAAGAATAGTAATAATTACAGTTTAGGGCCATTAGTAATAACAGATCCTGGGGGGGGGGGGCTGCATTTCTTTATTTTTAATTCTCCCTTAATATATGTACCTTGAAATAAAAGTAATGGAAGCCACTGGGTATTGCTTTCCATTTTCCAGTTATCAATTACCAATTATATAATGTGGCCTTTTTACCATTGCTCCCTTTTATAAAAGGATATTGATCTGTATGGTTCTGTGTGACTGCAAAGTATCTTCCAGCTGCAAACACTGTCCTCACAAATTGCTGTTTATCAGCTCAATTTGACTGGTCACAACTTCCTACGGTATATGACCAGTCAAACCTTTTAGAACAGGTGAAATGTGTCTACTGTGAACAAGTCCTAAAGATGGTATTTAAGCAGGGGCGTAACTAGAGGGGAGCAACCGCAGGGGGGCCCAGGAGCCAATTTGGCCCCATCTTATGACAGATATAGCCTCCTTCCTGTGGATGAAGCGCGGATATGGGCCCCATCATAGTTTTGCTGGGGGGCCCAGTGATTCCTAGTTATGCCACTGTATTTAAGGTATTAAATCTAGCCCCATGGCAATTTGTAATAATATTCCGTTAAGAGGAGTTCATCCTTAAAGGGTATGTACGCTGGTAAATTTGTTTTTTTAAATTGCCCATTAGTGAAACTATAATTCATCCCAACTACTGTTTTTTTTTTTGTTGATTGGCTGCCTATTTCATTAGATATCCAATCTGAAACATCTTACGGTTTAACATTTTCTGTAAGCAGTTTTGCTGTAGCTGGAATGGTTTGACAGTTGGTGTGCTGTATGCAGTTTTGACATTTGGTATGTGGGAAAATAGTCAGATCACAGTCTAAGCAAACAAAAGTATTGTATTGAAGGCATGCAGCAACACACACACCTCATAGCAAGTGCTACTTACATGTATTTATTTATCGATTAAAGGGAAAGTCCAGCCCTAAAATGAAAACTTACATACAGGTAAATCACCGCCAAAACTCTAAATGGTAATAGTTTGAAATCTGAAATATTTAAGTATAACCTGAAACAGCACAATGTCCTGTCCCCTGTTTCTGCTTCCTGGTTCTTCCAGTTAGCAACTAATAATGTATTTGACTGAATGTTAATCCCCTATCTGCCTTTTCTGAGCATGCCCAGGCCCAGTACAGGTTTCTAAATTGGTCAGTTTCCATGAGGCATCCAGAAGCATAGCAGGCATACAGTACTGAATTCATAGGATAGGATATATCAACATATTATAAAGAGGCCATTCTTTCTAAAAGATCTTCTTATGAGGGTAGAGTTGTCCTTTAAGATGGCACAAAGTCATTTTTTCAGTATACATACACTTTAAATAAATGTTCCCCAAATTACGGGGGGGGGGTCCCCCAAATTTAAGGATTGCCCAGGGTCAGACTGTCCCACATGGTTACAGTAGAATCTCCTGTTAGGCTCCCTTTAACCAACAGGGCCCCTTAATGTTTCCTGGTGGGCCCCAACAGTCCATTCCGACACTGGATCTGCTGCTTAAAGGTACATATCACTTGTCTGAAGCTGGTCATACTCAACCTCACATTACAATGATAAGACATTCGATCAGAGATGAATGTCGAACTGAGTGGAGCAGCAGTTTTACATGCTGACTTTCCTTGGCCGGATCAGGCTTGTAATTGATTTTAATCAATACTATGATCAATATCGATGATAAATATTGATCTCATAATGAGATAAATGGCTAAAATGTTACGATTTTGATCTTCCTATCACATAGGTATTTAAACAGTTCCTCAGACAGTCAATTAGCAATAATGTAAATTACTAGAAACAGATATTACATCCCTTAATCAAATAGCTTTTGTTGCCAACATATTGCTCCTTTCAGGATTTGTTCAAATCAAAATAACTTATTTTATAACCTGTGCTATATATGTTGCTAAAACCGTTACAATACATTAAAAATATTTTCTGTAGTATAAAAAAATGTAGCCAAAAGATTTGTAAGCCTGCCACCACACCAAGTTAGACTCTTTCCCCAAGCCCTAACTAAACTAATTAGTCTAGCATAGCCTAACAAACTAACTAACGATAACCTACCATATAAATATATGTAATAAAATGGTGCTAATGTTGCCCGAACCAATCCGATATATCATTTGAAACCAAATCTGATTGGTTGGGGCAAAATTAGCACAATTTTATTACATATATTTTTTTAGTAGCCTGGCAGTCTTTATATTGTCTTTACTGTCTCATAAGGAGAAATGACACAAATTATCATCTGTGCAAACACTGAAATCAGATTTTAGACTCTCAAATATTTATTTTTAACCATTACATTTTCAGGTATTGATAAGGCTGAATAACCAATCACAACATCATGAACACAAGCTCCATAACTACAAATAGAACTGATGACTTAATCCTAACCCTGAATGCTCCCTACACTTCTATTGAGATCGTTATTGCTGTAACCGCTACACTAGGGAACCTATTGGTGTGTGTTGCTGTCATACAGGACAGAAAACTCAGAACAGTGACCAATTACTTCTTAGTCTCTCTGTCATTGGCTGATGTGTGCGTGGGTGCGATCGCCATCCCTTGTGCCATTCTGACCAGTATTGGCCTTCCGCACAATAACCTGAAGCTTTGTACCCTGATGCTCTCCATTCTAATCATGCTCACCCTCAGCTCAATGTTAAGTCTCGTATCCATTGCCGTTGATCGCTACATTGCCATTTTAAATCCCCTTCGCTACAAAAGCATCATGACACCAAGAAACACTTTCATTTGTATCCTCTGCTCTTGGAGTTTATCAGCAGTAGGAGGGCTGCTCCCAGTCATGGGATGGCACAAATCTCCATCCACTCACAGATGCCTTTTTACCCAAGTGATTGATATGAATTATGTGGTCTCCTTTTTTACATTTATCTTCTTTGTCCTGCCCCTTATATCAATGCTCCTAATCTACGCCCGAATCTTCTCGGAGGTGAGGAGACAAATCCAGGTTACTGCAAAGCTTGTGACTAAGGACAGCAGTGCGGGCAAAAAGGAAACGAGCATCAAACGAGAGATTAAAACAGCCACCTCTCTGTTCACCATTGTCTTTCTCTTTGTGTTGTGCTGGGCGCCCCTGCACGTTATGAATGCTCTCATCCTGTTCTGTTTACCCTGCTACATCCCACCTATCCTCCTGGATACCGCCATCATTTTATCACATGCCAATTCTGCCCTGAACCCCATCCTGTGCGCTTACAAGCTGAAATCCTTCAGGAACAAATTTATAGCAGTTTTTTGTCATAGAAACAATAACATAAAACCAGGGGCCCAGGCAGCCCACCACAGTAACATATTTACATAACAAAAGGTAAAAATTCACACCTGTTCGCTTTGCTTGTAATTGGGTCCGCGCCTTCCCACTGTTCCGACAAGAATATTCAAAAAGAATTGAAGATGAAGGGGACACCACACAGAAATAGTTGCATTAAAGTCGTTGCAGACTATTTCTGTGTGGTGTCCCCTTCATATTCAATTCTTTTTGAACATATTTACATAACATAGATTGTAAGGGGGGAATTTAGAAATAGTCAATACAGGAAAACGCTCAATATACAATATTAGCCCAGATTCATGATATTGCAGCCCTGTCTGCCAGCAAAACATCTTCAAGAATTAAAAGATGCCCAGGCCCAGTACAGGTTTCTAAATTGGTCAGTTTCCATGAGGCATCCAGAAGCATAGCAGGCATACAGTACTGAATCATAGGATAGGAATATCAACAATTATAAAGAGCCCTTCTTTCTAAAAGATCTTCTTAGAGGGTAGGTTGTCCTTTAAGATGGCACAAAGTCATTTTTTCAGTAACATACACTTTAAATAAATGTTCCCCAAATTACGGGGGGGGGGTCCCCCAAATTTAAGGATTGCCCAGGGTCAGACTGTCCCACATGGTTACAGTAGAATCTCCTGTTAGGCTCCCTTAACCAACAGGGCCCCTTAATGTTTCCTGGTGGGCCCCAACAGTCCATTCCGACACTGGATCTGCTGCTTAAAGGTACATATCACTTGTCTGAAGCTGGTCATACTCAACCTCACATTACAATGATAAGACATTCGATCAGAGATGAATGTCGAACTGAGTGGAGCAGCAGTTTTACATGCTGACTTTCCTTGGCCGGATCAGGCTTGTAATTGATTTTAATCAATACTATGATCAATATCGATGATAAATATTGATCTCATAATGAGATAAATGGCTAAAATGTTACGATTTTGATCTTCCTATCACATAGGTATTTAAACAGTTCCTCAGACAGTCAATTAGCAATAATGTAAATTACTAGAAACAGAGTATTACATCCTTAATCCAATAGCTTTTGTTGCCAACATATTGCTCCTTTCAGGATTTGTTCAAATCAAAATAACTTATTTTATAACCTGTGCTATATATGTTGCTAAAACCGTTACATAACATTAAAAATATTTTCTGTAGTATAAAAAAATGTAGCCAAAAGATTTGTAAGCCTGCCACCACACCAAGTTAGACTCTTCCCAAGCCTAACTAAACTAATTAGTCTAGCATAGCCTAACAAACTAACTAACGATAACCTACCAATAAATATATGTAATAAAATGGTGCTAATGTTGCCCGAACCAATCCGATATATCATTTGAAACCAAATCTGATTGGTTGGGGCAAAATTAGCACAATTTTTAATGAAAATAACTTTTAGTAGCCTGGCAGTCTTCATATTGTCTTTACTGTCTCATAAGGAGAAATGACACAAAATACATCTGTGCAAACACTGAAATCAGATTTTAGACTCTCAAATATTTTTTAACCATTACATTTTCAGGTATTGATAAGGCTGAATAACCAATCACAACATCATGAACACAAGCTCCATAACTACAAATAGAACTGTAGACTTAATCCTAACCCTGAATGCTCCCTACAATTCTATTGAGATTGTTATTGCTGTAACCGCTACACTAGGGAACCTATTGGTGTGTGTTGCTGTCATACAGGACAGAAAACTCAGAACAGTGACCAATAATTCTTAGTCTCTCTGTCATGGCTGATGTGTGTGTGGGTGCGATCGCCATCCCTTGTGCCATTCTGACCAGTATTGGCCTTCGCCACAATAACCTGAAGCTTTGTACCCTGATGCTCTCCATTCTAATCATGCTCACCCTCAGCTCAATGTTAAGTCTCGTATCCATTGCCGTTGATCGCTACATTGCCATTTAAATCCCCTTCGCTACAAAAGCATCATGACACCAAGAAACACTTTCATTTGTATCCTCTGCTCTTGGAGTTTATCAGCAGTAGGAGGGCTGCTCCCAGTCATGGGATGGCACAAATCTCCATCCACTCACAGATGCCTTTTTACCCAAGTGATTGACATGACTTACAGGGTCTCCTTTTTTACATTTATCTTCTTTGTCCTGCCCCTCACATCAATGCTCCTAATCTACGCCCGAATCTTCTTGGAGGTGAGGAGACAAATCCAGGTTACTGCAAAGCTTGTGACTAAGGACAGCAGTGCGGCAAAAAAGAAACGGGCATCAAAAGGGAGATTAAAACAGCACCTCTCTGTTCACCATGTGCTTTCTCTTGTGGTGTGTGGGCGCCCCTGCACGTTATGATGCTCTCATCCTGTTCTGTTTACCCTGCTACATCCCACCTATCCTCCTGGATACCGCCATCATTTTATCACATGCCAATTCTGCCCTGAACCCCATCCTGTGCGCTTACAAACTGAAATCCTTCAGGAACAAATTTATAGCAGTTTTTTGTCATAGAAACATTAACAAAAAAAAACAGGGGCCCAGGCAGCTCACCACAGTAAAGGGTATATCCACCCCTTTTTAGGATTTTTGGGGTACTGTAGGGACACTTTCCCCCCCCCCAGGTCCCAACAGCTATATTAGTTTTTACAGAAACTCCCCCAATCATTACTTACCTTACCTCTTTCCTCCGGTGTACTGTCCCGGCCCTCTGCTTGCATGAAACTGCAAGCAGGGGGCCGGACCGGCAGCCACGTCCGTGAGTACACGGACTCACGGACAGCAAAGGGGAATTATGCTAGGGGGGAGAGCAAAACGGGTGGGAGAGGGAGTGGGGGGGCTGCAGTGCGCATGGCAAAATTCTCCCGGAGCAGAGACAGAAGGCAGAGTCCTATATGGACTCTGCCATGCTCCTAGTGGCCAGTGGCCAGACTTAGGAGGGGCATAGCAGGGCAGCCATTTGGAGCAGAGATGTAAGGTAAGGATTTTATTACACTACATAGTGGGGCCAGTAGTGGGTTAAATTATAGTTTTGGGGGTGGACATGCCCTTTAACATATTTACATAACATAGATTGTAAGAGGGGAATTTAGAAAACAACATTAGCACAGATTCACGATATAGTGCAGCCCCATATGACAAAAAGTGAAGATTTTCCAAGGTAAGTTAATGCTTTGTCCTCCATGGTATTAAGGGGCATATTTATAAACCTGTAGTATTGGGAATGTCCGATACCACTTTAAAAAAAGCCTGAAAATCTTACCTCGGTTTATACTCGAATCAATGTTTCTCCTACCTTGTCCGGCAGCCGCGTGATCCGCATCCTCGCTCCACATCGCATCCTGCGCACCCAGCGCCGCAAAGTGAGAGGCGCCGGGTAGTGACATCATCCGGATGCACAGAGGCTGTGGAGCGAGGGTGCGGATCGCGCGGCCACCGGACAAGGTAGGAGAAACATTGACTTGCACAAGGACAAAATCTTAAGTGGCAAATACATACAAATACGAGTAAAACCTTCTTTATTTGTGCATACTGTATGCACAAATAAAGGAGGATTTACCCCTATTTGCAAGTATTTTCCACTTAAGGTGTTTGAAAACTCCCAGCATGCTTTATTGCTGGGAGTTGTAGTTTTCAAACATCTTAAGTGGCAAATACTTGCAAATAGGGGCAAATCCTCCTATATTTGTGCATACAGTATGCACAAATAAAGAAGGTTTTACTCTTATTTGTAAGTATTTGCAACTTAAGATGTTTGAAAACTACAACTCCCAGCAATAATGTAGTTTCCAAACATCTTTAGTGGCAAATACTACCCCCTCGGTTTATACTCGAGTCAATGTGGATTTCCTCCTTTTTTACCTAAAACTAGGTACCTCGGTTTATACTCGGGACGGTTTATACTCGAGTATATATGGTATTGGTATTTTGGACCCCAGTTGTCCTTTTATGACAACAATGCCATTGTGGTATAGCAAATCCCCTTTTTAATATGGCCCAAAGTATATTTTTTGGTATAGAAACACACAAGACTGATTTAACAAATAATAATAGGAAATGAGGCTATTGTTATCTATGGGCACAGACCCACAATAAATATATAATGTTGAGTCCTTTGGATAAACCAGGTCTTCCAAATACAAGAAAATAAAAGACCGTTGCTCAAAATGATCCACTAAACAAAGAATCATCGTTTAAATGGACGGATCTAACCTGATCACCCTAAGGGCTTAACAAAATCAATATGAGAAGTACAATAAACACCTTATAGAAACAATTACCAATATCATACTCTATACAAGAGGTGGGCAATTAAATATCACTGGAAACATGATAAACTTGGATAGTCATGAAGGCCCGGACTGATATGTTCAACTCAATTCTCATCAAATGGATTTTATAAAAATATAAAATTAATATACCTGGTTTACTAAATATTTTTATTATTAATTACAAATTTTAATAGAATACGTGTAATATTTTATATATTTTATATCCGTTACATCAAATTCAATTTATCAATTGATCAGGTCATATTTTTTTTTTTTAAATAAAATAAATTTAATAAAAATAAATTATCCAGACCCAAGACAATCAATTAATATTAAGATTTTTTTAGGGTATAGGTCTAGTATTGAGGGGCCAGTCAGGGGCAGCCAACGGGCTGCGTGTAGCCCCCAGGCCTTACTTTTCCCAGGTCTACTCTGTACCCTGTATGGTAATGTAAATCAGGTCTGTTGCATTTATTGCAGCCCACAGAGTAAGGTTCAGCTGAGGCAAGCAAATCAGCAGGCAGCAGATGCAGTAAGATGTGCAAAAGTTTGCCCATGGTATTAATTTGCAGCAACCAATCAGATGTTAAGACTTTTACTGGGCTCCAGGTCAGGGCATCTGTTTTAATGTTAGAAGATTGAAACATTTCTTATCTGTTTTGACACCTTACCCTGGGCAGTTTCGATAACACCTCTTAGCCTCAATGCAATCTACACCTTGCATCTGAAGGTCCCTAGCACCTGGTTGTCATAATGCTAAATGGGACTTTCCAGGGTACTTAATTGCCAGCAGATTCTTGTACAAATCATTCTGAATTGAGAAAGCCAGTCGGGTGACTAGCGAAATGTATTCAAGAACTAAAAAAAAAAATGTCCAGTTGATCTAACTGAATACCACAGATAGTACAGTGCTGTGCCACCAAGTGGCTCTCTATATATAAAACTATAAATGCGTATAAATAATTCTGGTTTATGTTGAGCAGAACAGATATAGGTGGACTTAGAATTGGATCTTCAGATGTTTCCCCATTTAAAAAAATCGTTAATCTAAAAATAGATACAACTGTGGGTTCTGCTTCTCTTCTTCTACAAGATCCTCTGTTACTTGTATGTCACAGACTTCAATAAGGCTGACATCACTGACCACAAAGGACCATGGGGATCAGGAGGGGATGCAGTTTCAATAGACAGAATGCTTCTGAGGGAATTTATATTATCACTGGCTTATACTAACAGGTTGTTTGGCCTTTTCTATTTTCTACTTAAAGCCTTTACTGTTGTATTTTGCATACGGCATTCTACTGCAAAATCAATTCAATGTCATTTCACCTTACCTCCCTATGAATCATTCCCGGCCCCTGCACAAAAACAAAACAGAATGAGATAATTTTCTATAACAGTCCAATCAGAATTAACAACTGTTAAGATTAAGCCAACCAAAAGCAAACCTACAGCAGAAGTCTCCTGGTCTTCCCATCTCAGCTCCAAAAAAAGTAATAATGATCTCAGTGAAGGACTTTCCTATCAAACTTTAAAGACTGGAAATCACAGAAATATATATAAATAATAATGGCTCAAACAAATTAAGAATGAGACATTTAACATTAATAAATATTCATATTAATACAATATACAAAACGAATAACTTGTTTTTCTTAATATCCGCTATTTCTGGAACAATGTATTAGTTTACAGAGTGCACAAGGTGAAAGTATCTGGGTTGTGGCTAAAGCCAATCAGGATTAGAGATGGCCAAAACTCACTAGTTTCGTTCCGTTGGATTCCCGGATCTCGGGAAAATCCCAAAGATCTGAAAATCCAAAACTGGAATGAATTTTTTTTTTTTTTTCGAAAATAGCCTTGAACATTTGATAATCTTCGAAAATATGATTGGAAAATCGAAAATGGTCTCCGATTGTATTTTTGATAATTTTCGAACTTCGAGGCTATTTTAAAAAATTATCGAAAATAGCCCTGTACTTTCGATAATTATTGAAAATGTCTTCCGAAGTCCAGATTCGGACGGATCTTTCGGATTTCGGAACCGAGGGGTGTCGAACCCAGATCCCATCTCTAATCAGGATGCGATAGGAAGCCTATAAGAGAACTTGCATGAAGGGTCTCTCTGTTGCCCTCTAGTGTGACAGAATGGAAAGTTCATCATAATATTCGTGTGTATAAAGACAGATTATAATAATATCTGTGTGTGCATGGACAGATTATCATAATATCTGTGTGTGCATGGACAGATTAACACTATGTACCTCATTATTCCTCTTTGCGTTTTACAATAAGGTAACCCTGAATAGGTAACTATCATGGACCATGTTCACCAACTTAATGGACCATGTTCAACAACTTCCTCTCTGTTAAAAGACCAAATAGCTCTATCTAACTCCCCAATATACAGATATATTTATGGAAAATCTCTTTGGAGTTTGATATAATTAGTGATTCAGTCAGGGGTCAGTGCTAAATTATATTATATGTACTTGGGGGTAGTGATATTTTCCATATATACATACATGCATAGATCAGTGCAAATACATATACTTTTCAGAAAAAAGAGCAGTATTTTTCCATCCCAATTACCTTAACCTGCCAATTCAGCATTTTGTCTGTGTATAAATAAATGCAACCAAAATACTGACTTCCTATTTGCAGGACCCTAATAGAGACCGTTATGGTCTTGCCCTTGACCCAGCGCCTGGGTTGATTCAGTTGCTCAGTAGAGATCTGAGCATGTTTGACCCATCCAACAGCCAATCAGTAGAAATTACTATTAGAAAAATTCCAAGGGAGTGGTGCATCCTGGGAAGAAGGAACGTTAGAACCTGAAATGTCAGCTCACTAATGTCAACAGCAGGGAACAGCAAAGTGTATGAAATCAACAGATTTTTTTAAATGGAAGAGAATATGTAGAATAACTAAGTATGCATAATACAAAAAAATAGTTTTAAAATAATGGCATTTTCTATTGAACTTTCCCTTTAAGGGCATGTCCACCCTCACCTCTTAATTTTAATCTTAAAATAACCCCCCTAAAACAAATTTTTTCTACACTTACCAGAAATGCTTCTAAAATACTTACACAGCCCAATCCCTTTCTGGCTGCTTGATGGCCATAATGCTGTTCATCAGGTGATGCGGGTCGTAACCGTAAGCTTAACAATGACTGCCAAACCTGGAGGCTGCAGAGGAGAGAGCAGAGCTGCAGTGAGGTTAATTTGTTATATGCACGAATAAAGCAGGTTTTACCCCTATTTGCAAGTATTGGGGTCTGATTAGCTTCTCTGTATATTTTTTGGAGTGGTTTACATTGGTGGCAGTGAGGTGGCCACTGCAGATGTTTGGAAAATACAACTCCCACCAACTATAGCATGCTGGGAGTTGTAGTTTCCAAACATCTGGTGTGACAAGGAATTGCGGGTTACTGTGTGGGATTTACTGCCCTTTAAATTTACATTTAAAGGGCAACTAACTCAGAACAATACA
This sequence comes from Hymenochirus boettgeri, assembly GCA_019447015.1. Taxonomy (NCBI): domain Eukaryota; kingdom Metazoa; phylum Chordata; class Amphibia; order Anura; family Pipidae; genus Hymenochirus; species Hymenochirus boettgeri. The sequence goes on from CM033473.1 coordinate 38,628,402, forward strand.
GAATCAGCAGGATGGCATCTATTGTTACCTATTACCTGAAAAAAGGAGTAAAAGTGATTTGACTCGAGTATAAGCCGAGGGTAGAATTTATGACCACTACTGCCTGTTGATTCTGTATTGTTTTGAGACTTTAGATGCCCTTTAAATGGACAGCAGAATTCCCATACAGTAATAGCCATACTCGAGTATATACGGTATATCTTCTTAACCTATGCATGAAATTGTACTTCATTTTTATTTAAATGTATAATTGCTTGCACTTATCCCCTTGGTTGTATACACATTTTATAATGTACATCGCTGCGTACCCAAGTGGTGCCTTACAAATAAAATTATACATAGTGCAATGGACATATACACCAAGGCTCCTTATATACCACCTCCAGCCTGCAGGGGGTGTCAGTGAGTAATAAGAGACAAGACAGCCCTGCTCTCTATGGCAAGGAAGAGAGTAGAAAGTGAAAGTAATTAGAAGTGTGTGATGGTGTGCTCCTGCCAGGACTGGTCTGTTTGGTGTGATCCCTAAAACAGTCTGTGTATGGAGAGGTGTGATCCCTTGTACAGTGTGATCTCCTGATTAAGAACAATATGGTAAAGGAAGGAGCAGAGAACTGGCCCAAAATAAACACGGAAGCACCTTCCTAGAGGAAAACGAGCCACAAAATATCCTTAAAATTAGATAAAAAATAAGAGAGGCTGGAAGTTAGGGCGCTGGATAGGTAAGGGCACATGATGAACGTATAAAAACATTTTGGGTAGGAAATCACAGATCTCTGTAAATGTAAGTTGAAGTGTTGAAATGAGTGGAATTTGTTTATATTCTCATAGAGGTGGTTACTCCCGCCCTCTGGTGTGATGGGGAATGTTGTTTAGTTGAGTGGGGATGGCTGCACTGCAAGTTGTCCACTTGATTGTGTATGAAATCCTAAAAAGATCCTTCCTTGCGCTCATGGTGTATGTTTTGGGGAAAGGGAGTAGATATAAAATATAAAATCATAGGCCTATGATTAAGGAAAGAGTCTGCCCGAAATGCCATGCGGTGTGCTTGATCTGTAACTATGCTTACTGAATAAAGATAATTTTTTTTGATTGATACTTACCATGTTGACTGCTGCATATCCTGGAGTGCGCGAAGTCCCTGCTGTATTTGTCTAATTGTAACCAAGCGAGGGGTTTGGGGCAAGAGATTTTATACCTATTGTAGAAGCTGTTTTACCGAGACGATTTAAATCATTGACTGGCCTAGGGCTAAAGCACCCGGGCCACCCACTAATACAGGTGGGCTGTTAGCCTCCCTTGGGCAGAGGGAGGTGTTTTGATTTGCCCTATTTATTCCAACACTCATAACCTGATGTTGGGTTCCTAATGATATATTAGTTCATATTCTCCAGCATTCCATATGTTCTTAAAATAAAGACATAAATCAGTGTGAAGTTTGGAAAACACAAGGTGAGATACCCACAGATTTCCTGACAATGAGCGTTTTTACTAATATTGAATGACACCTTTACCTGGTGACATTAAGGTGCTCAGCTGCTTTAACTCCCATGTTTTACACCCTGTAAATCCTTAGAAGACATTCTACCCTGTTAGTTGGCCCCAAATGACAAACTAATTAACACTAAACCTTTCCTTCTCCTAATGGGACAACTGCTCTGGACCATGGATCCTTCACTCACTGCAAATACACAGTCTCCCAAGAATTGAAATGTTGTAAAAACAAATGACATGGTGCTGGGGGTATCAATAAGGTCATTAAACTAAAGCACTAGACAATAATAAAGCAAAATAATACAGGGTTGTAAACACTTTAACATTTTGCTTCCCACTGAAGTCAATCAAGGTTTCTAACATTTATTTTTCCACCATTTCAGTGTGAATGTGAAATGTTGCTGTCCAACCTGGAAACATTTAATGAACAAAACAATAAGACATTAAAGCACATTTTCTCTCATGTTTTCTGTAATACTGTATGTATAATCAGTAGGAGGTATCGGAAAGGCAACAGCCTTGTTTGCCGTAGACACATGAGCCTGGGTATTGTTATGTGTTAGGTGGATGTCTTTGTGGCGGGTTGTTGGGCACTATTGGATCGTAGGGCACATGTGTAGAGGTGAGGAGATACCGTGTGTTTTGATCAACAGTATGACGTTGATGATCGTTGGGTATGTAGGCTCTAAATTAGGACTTGTATAGGGTCTTGTGTTAGTGGGAACTAACAGGGTATTAGGTAATATGGATTATAAGAGATAGGTGCATAGGGTCGGCCTATAGGTGGGCTAGCAGATGTCCACCCTAGAGCTATGTAAGGAATGTTTAACTAGTGTTGGTTTTATGGAGTTTTAACATAATGTTTATTGGACACACAAGGGTTAAGGTAGCGGGGGTGACCCCCCGGCCTTTAAAGATGTTGAGAGTAATTTGAAAAAGCAAAAGAAGTTGTCAAAATGCATTGATTGCTGAGTTCACACACTGTTTTGTTAGTTTGATCAAGACCTGAGAGTGCGCCTGTGGCTGGTGGTTACGTTTTGTGTTTTGTTTGCTGAGCTGCACCCGGGCAGAGCAACGGAGCAAGGGAGTGCTGGCGAGGAGGAGGAGTATATTGAGTGCACGTGCTCAGCGTGATATCTAGAGAATGTCTTTTGTAAATAAATCTAGGAGTGCTGCCACCATTGCTTCAGAGATTACAGGTGTGGGAAGTCAGCCTGTCAATGCTCCGACCTCACGCATAAATATGTAAGTCTACATGGCTGTTGTCCTAAAAGGAAACCTCTTCTAAAGATGATGCACAAGAAAGCACGCAAACACGCGGAAGACAAGCAAACTTAGGGCATGGGTTACTGGAGTATTGCTGACACTGGGGAGCTACAGTTTGAGGGAACTATGAATGCGAGCAATATTAAAACATGATTACGACCCCAAAGACACCTCCAAGATGGCCACTTCTTTGCTAAAGAAACTGAGGGTTAAGGTGTTGGACTGGTCAAGACATATCTCCAGTCCTAAACCAATTGAGCATCCTCAAATGGATGGTGGAGGAGGGCAAGGTCTTTAACATCCACCAGCTCTGTGATGTTGTCATAGAGGAGTGAAAGAGGATTCCATTGGCAACCTGTGAAGGTCTAGTGAACTTAAGGCAGTGCTGGAAAATAATGGTGGCCACACAAAATATTGACAATTTGGACATTTTTCACTTTTGTTGCCAGCGGTTTATACATAAATGGTTGTTTATTTTGAGGGGACAGAAAATTTGCACTCAAAAAACAGAATTCTAGTGCACAAACTCCATATTGGCTACCTCCATAAGGTTGCTACTACAAACAGCCTGCTAAACCCTGGATAAATAAAAGCAATTAGTTCAATAAGTTGGCCAAATTATTTTAAGCCCAGTCACCACATCAAGGCCGCTTTCTTTAACTGGGTCCTAACCTACCGGTACTTGCCTTTTTGGCTGAATGAGCTGACAGCTTCTCCTGTGTGGCCTGGATACTTGAAGCTGACTCTCTAGTTTAAAGTACTTTGCTCAAACGAGCACATGACCTAACTCTGGGTGGAGTACAATTTCCCAGAAGGCTTGGACAAACCTTCAATGTAACACAAAATATATAGAAAATTGGGCTGTTGTACATCCATATTAAAGTGCAACTAGAGGCCAAAAATATAATACATACAAAAACTACTGACTACTTTACATTCTATCATAGTGTCATATCTTCAGTATTGTCTCATAAAAACATATAATAAAATATTTAGGCCCAGAACACCACGGGTGGCTGAACACTGCACACACAGACTGATATACTGTAGTATCAGATAGTGTTTGGCCCACTAGAGATACCAAAGGCCAACTGTGACTTAATTTGAACTGAACAACCATATCCAAGGGTGTCTGGTCATATTTACTATGATCTTTATTCTGCCACCTTCATCTTTAATTAGGCATCTTGTTCATGGGAAGATCTACATGGTTTACTTTGTAAGGAAACCTATGTTTTCTTTTATCTTTTCTTCAGGGGATATCAAGTGGGTCCCAGTCTCTTGGAACAGGTCATTATTAAGGTAATTAATAACATTTCCATTTAACACCTCCATATATTGAATACAACTACAGCTGTGCTTCTGTGCCACTGGGCTGAAAGTTGAAGATATATAAAGGGGAACTAACTATGTAACCTTATTGGCTTAATAGTAATATGTCACACACCAGCTTTCCCTGACTAGTGGATTGTGATCAGAGCAAATTATCAAGCACCGTATAAGTCAGTAAGTAACCCACAGCTCAACAGGCTTCAAAAGGTATAAAAGTATTGTTATTGTAAATTGTACCAAAGGATTGTAACCAACCATGAACCCGCTGTTCTCCAAAGTACCAATTGTATTTATCATTACACACGGATCTGGAAAAGACAACTCCTAATAAACAGAAATAATAGATTTGATAGGGGTTTTATAGAGGTTTATATTAACACATCTCTTTATTTCTGTTACTAATTCTTTATGTTCAATATAAGATCTATCTGAAGTACAGCGCATGTTTTATTAAAAGGATGTTCCCCATCACAACAAAATTAGCACTTAAACATATCAATGGGCAATATACAGCTCAGAACACGGGGTGAACTGAAGCCTCAATTTACAGTCTCATACCCTCTCCTAGCAAAACAGATATCAGCCAGAGAGTCAAAAGAGTCCAGTCTATGGCTTGTTTTTAAATTTATGCTGCAACCGACCGATCTAGGTGGAACATTGAACATGTTATTACATTTTTGCCTGGAATTTTGTGAATTTTGTGAAATCTGATCTCCACCTGACAACTCAAACACAAAAAGTGCTGCTAATTTACAATTTTGTACTAATAAAATCATTTTTGTAAGTGCTAATTTCACTATAAAGGGGGAATATCTGTTGTATTCAATTAGATTAAGTGGATTTAAGATGCCAAAAAAAAAATAGTTTTTTTTAGGTTTCTAAAGTCCAGTTGATCTAATTGAATACAACAGATATACCATGACCTGGATGAATGAGAACCTTCACAAGCATATATAAACTGGGAACAGAGCATCATAACATGGGGAGAGAATCACTTTAATTCACAACAACTGTGTAAACGACAAACGATTGCATTGATCATTGATTTAACCGCTCATACAAGTCTAGTCGGATCACTTAATGCCAGGGAGGGATCCTATTGACCCCCTGTTTTTGGAAGTTCTCTGGTTTGCTCGACCCTCCCCTCTCAGTTTAAAACAGAGCCGTTTTCTCATTTACTGCCGAGCAGCCTGTCTGTATTGAAATCCTTAGATAATTGTCTGGAATTTAAAATCAGATGTTTTACAATTTCTAAACCTGAGAACTGAAACAAGAACTTGTAACCAGAAATCCACTGATACACATGATCATGATCAGACATAAACAAAATCAGATATAGAAAGTCATTGAACGTCCCCCAAAGAGCATAGTGAATGGTCACACATCTGAACTACAGGACTTTTCAGTTAAAGCTGTGTACACACAATGGTATATTTTGGCCTGCTCGACCGAAAGTTCAAGGGTATGTTCACCCCCCCAAACTAAAAATGTTATATTTTGTAGCAAAAGGCCATAAACCTCGACTTTTTATAGCACTCAAAGATCTCCCCAAATGTACTTACCCAGCTTCCTTCTGCTTAACTTCCGTGCCTTTTCCGTTCACGGAAGTCAAGCAGGAGGGGCTCGACCGGCATCCGCTCCTGTGATTGGTATCACGCCTTAGCCAATCACAGGAGCGAATGCCGCTCGAGCCCCTCCTGCTTGACTTCCGTCCAAGTATCGGACATAGTATCGGACATTTTCATGAGTATCGGACATTTGCATGAGCCTAAGGGAAGTCAGATCCCAGTGTTAAGTAACTATTCATTATTAAAGCACAAGGAAAGGTAAAAATAGCACTTCACATCTTCCCTCTAATTATACAAGCAAAGGGGAACTTTAATTTTGAATACAGAAGCCTAATAAAAAAAAACACAGAAATTCCAGAAACCTGCCCCACCCCCAGGATTCTACCATTTCCATCAGCCCCTATTCTGTCATTTTTACCTTTTTATCTTTAAAAATTACAGAACTATCGACTCCATTGCCCTGTATTTTGCGGGAACAGTGAGGGGTGTCACCTACTTTTCCGTTTCCCCAGCCCATGTTGGTTATGTGCAAGCTCTTGACTTACAGCAATTACCATGGGGTGCAGTTTGTTCCCAGATCATTTTGTAACAAAAACCACACTTCAGTGGCCAAAAGAAATTCAGTGGTAACAAAATACATTTAGTATATTTAGTTGACCAAAAGAAGTTCTGTGGTAACAAAACACATTTAGTCAACAAAAAAAAAACAACATTTTGGTGACAATACTATATTTTGTCGACCAAAAAAAAATTCAGTGGTAACAAAATACATTTAGTCAAAAAAAACAAAAAACAAAACAATGTTTTGTTTAGAAAACTTTATTTAGTCAACCAAATAAATTTGGTGGTAACAAAACATACATTTTTTTTGTGAACAAAATGTACAGTGGATTGAAACAGAATATTTTTTTGTATACAAAAAATTAATGAAAAGAAACATTATGCTGACAAAAAGAAAATTTTGTAGACCAAATACATCTTGTAGCATAAGTGTATGGTTTTTGTACACAAAATTAACCAAGGAAAAACAAGCATACTTTTTGTCTTAAAAATGCAATTTTGTGCACCAAGAGTTATGTTTGGTAATGGTAAATGGCAAGTTTCCCTTTAATCTTTGTTAAAAAAAAGTATATAAACTGGTAAATAGTTTGCTTTCCCTTTAATCCCTTCAGAAGAAATACTTACTATATTTCCCTTTAAACTCTTTAATAAGAAATATCTGGTATATGATACACTTCCCCTTTAAAAATGGTAATTGTCATGCATTACCTAAATTATGGTAAATGGAAAACATTTCCTTTAATCTCTGCTGTAAGAAAATACTACTAAATGTCACTGTCCTTATTTTCTTTTTATGGGCAAGGCCCCACTAGACAGCATGCAAGAATCGCGATACCCAGCGAAATCGCAACGTCACACGATGTGAGCTACCCCTGTGCACTGCGATTGCTTTGATGTTACCCTATCGCAGCACATGAGATGCACATCAAAAAGAGTGATAGAATGTCTGTGAAAAAGGTCGGCAGTGTAGGGCAGCAGAGATAGTGGGACCATTCCCATCCTCCTCCATTGGTGTGCGCTGACTTTACAGTTGTTCTGAGTTAAATTTTCCCTTGAAGAAACCAGCTAAATAAGGAACCAACTACAGCCTCATCTATCTATCTAAAGTAGTGACATCCAACCCGCGGCCCAGGCGCAAAAATTAGTGTAAAAACCTTGCTACCTGGTGTATTATTGGGTTTGCATTGGTTTTACACTAATTTTATGTTGACTGCGCTACTCACAAAATTTTTTGAAAACAAGGCAGCGTAGCATGTAATATACAGTAGGCAGTTTCGAGTTTTGTGCTACCTTGTAGTACAGAACTTAACGCCTTTAAGGCAAAGGCACAGAGCGGTGTTTCTTACCTGACCAGGATCCCGCAATTCAATAAGGCTGAGGCCACACAACAACGCACCATATCGCACATGCAATCGTGAGCGTTATCACACAAAATCAAAATTTGTTCCACAGAAATTATTTGGTGAACAGAACTGATAGACTTGTTTTACAGAAATTATTTGGTGAACAAATTTGTTTTACAGAAATTATTTTGTGAACAGAAACGACAGACTTGTTCTACAGAAATTATTTGGTGAACATTATAAGATTGTTGTGTTTTATAAACATAGGGGCCGATGCAGAACCAGAACTTCTTACCTTTGCAAGATCCCACAATATTGTAAATCCCCTTGCGATATTTACCGAATCGTGGGATCCCGGTCAGGTAAGAAGCACCGCTCTGTGCCTTAAAGGCATTAAGTTCTGTGCTACAAGGTATAGCCTATTACATAGGCTGCTATGCCTTGTTTTCAAGAATTTTTAAAAATAGCGCAGTCAACACAAAATTAGTGTAAAACCAATACACCAGGTAGCATGGGTTTTATGCTAATTTTGGCGCCTGGGCCGCGGGTTGGGCGTCACTGATAGATAGATGAGGCTGTAGTTGGTTCCTTATTTAGCTGGTTTCTTCAAGGGAAAATTTAATTCAGAATAACTCTAAAGTCAGGTATCCAACCCCTCCCTCAGTGCACACCAATAGAAGAGGATGGGGATGGACCCACTATCTCCGCTGCACTGCACTGCCGACCCTTTTCGCAGACATGCGATCGCCATTTTTGATGCACATCTCATGTGCAAAAAATTTAAAGGGAAATATAGTATGGGCAAGAGACTCATTAAGTGTACACATTTTTTCTGAAGGGATTAAACAATTTACCAGTTTATATTTTTTTTAACAAAGATTAAAGGGAAAGCTTGCCATTTACCATTACCAAACATAATTCTTGGTGAACAAAATTGCATTTTTAAAACAAAAGGTGTGCTTGTTTTTCCTTAGTTCATTTTGTGTACTAAAAACATACACTTGCGCTACAAGATTTATTTGGTCTACCAAATTTTTCTTTTTGCCAACATAATGTTATTCTTTTTGTATACAAAAAATATTCTGTTTCAACCCATAGATTTTGGTCATCGAAACTTTGGTGCTACAGTTGTTTTTCGTTGACTAAGGGCTAGGCCACACTAGCGCGTTTTTCGTGCGTTTGTGCATGCATTTTGCGATCGCGATTGCGTCCGCGTTTTTTGCTAAAATGGAAATCGCGGGTACACAAAAATTGCGCCGATTTCCGATGTGCATGCGATGGCGCGTCCGTTTGCATTTTGGTAATGCATGCGTTTACCATTTTTGGTGTGTTAACGCATGCATTTACATAACAGAAAACGGCAAAATCGCATGCGCAAACGAATCGCGCACACAATGTGCGATAACGTTCGCAATTTTGTACGCGATTCCTGTGCGTTGTAGTGTGGCCTCAGCCTAAATGCATATTTTGGTCGACTTAATATAGTTTTGTCACCAAAACAGTGTTTTTTGATGACTTAATATGTTTTGTTATCATAGAATTTATTTTGTTTGACTAAATATAGTTTTGTCCCCAAAGTTTTTGTTATGTTGACTAAATGTATGATTTCCTACCACTGAATTTATTTTGGTCGACTAAACATAGTTTTGTCACCAAAAGTGTATTTTTTTTGTTTACGAAGTGTATGTTTGGTTTCCACAGAATTTATTTTGGTCAACTAAATATAGTTTTGTCACCAAAGTATTATTTTTTGTTGACTAAATGATCTGGGAACAAACGGCACCCCATAAATTAGTCAGGCTGCAATGTTAAAGGAGAACTATACACTATAGTGCATATAAGGTTTTTATTTTTTTTAAAAAAGAAGTTACAATGATAAAGACCTGGGCAGGAAGATAGGATTCCGTGTGGAGCACCACCACAAAGAAAACTATCCTCCAGCCAGGCATCCTCAAAAAGCAAGCCCAGGACGCTAACCTGGCAGATGAAAACTCTACATGCTGTCGCTCCATAAAGAAATTATATTAGGAGGTAGGAATATTCAATCCTACCTCCCTGCTTAAGTTCACTTTTCATTTTTTTATAATTACATATTTACAGTGTAGTTGTCCAGGCCAAGATTTACATTATCTGCAATTGGATACAATTTGGGAAATGGAGAGAATATTACTGAATTTCAGTTAATAAAACTGTAATAACTGTTAGTAATGATAGATCCTGCATTTCTTTAATTTAATTCTCCTTTAATAAATGTAACTTGAAATGAAAGTTAGGAAACACCAGAAGCCACAGAGTATGGTTTCCCATTTATCAAGTACATAATGTGGCCTTTCACCATTGTTCCCCTTTACAAAATGAAATTGATCTGTGTGAATGCAAAATGTTTATCAGCTCAACTTGTCTTGACTGGTCACCAACTCCCTACTTGAAGAGTCAAATTTTCCAGGTGTTCTTAAAATAAAAGTTCCCAAATGTAAAGGTAAACTAGCTGGTACACACGTTACAATGTTTACTCCTGACCGAGCGTTCAAGACTTTTGACCGGTCGGCCATAGAGTATAGCACGATCGGCCATGGTTCTCCAACCTGTCCGATCATGCGTTCGTCCGATTCGGGGCTGCCACAATGAACCATACAGTAATTCGGCTTGACCAAACGAAACACTGAAATGTCGGTCGGTCGGGGTGAATTATTGTATATTGTGTACCCAGCTTTAAACTGCCATTGAAAAGAGATCTCTCATACTTTTAACACAAGCCCAGGATAATGTCTCTAGCTTCTCTGGATCTTAAGTTATAGGCTTCTATAACACTTTCCAGACAGCCCTGGTCTCTGTGACATTCATGTGTTAATGGGTCATATGATAAGCCCCACCCCCAAAAATGTATATTTTCTGAAGCTAGTTACAGATCTTCTACCATCCCCTGCCTATTCCTCTACCAGGGCCAGTTCTGGACATTTTAGTGCTTTAAGAAAGTCTGCCCTCTTCCCAACTCAAACTCCCCCAAACCACCTCTAGAACTGAACTGGGTGTACACACATTCCTGGTAAAGTGTGTACAGGCGAAACACCGATCTGCCGGACCAAGTTTGAGCAATGATGCAAATTTCTCTAGGAATTGTAAATGAGGGAAAGCTACAGAGCTGAAAAAATGCAGAATTACAGATAATTTCTTATAGTGATTTTAGCTAAAAACAGTTGGGAATAATAGAACCCTGTGGATCATTTATATTTTAGCTTTAGTTCTCGAATAAAAAAACCCAAAAACAAGAGAGGGAGACAGAGAATGGGCCCTCACATGACCATTTTCTAAATTCCAATTCTCATCCCTTAACCCTTTATTGGTACATGGGGCAAAGTGTCAATACACAAGGCATGTAGTATTCATATTGTCTTAGTACTGTATTTTCTGTGCAAACACTAAAATGAGATTTTAGACCCTTACTGGGTGGATTTCGCTACTGGTTAGTATGACTTTAACTCAATATTAGTGTTGGATGTGCGTGTTATGTAAAAGACATCTGTACATTTAATATCGCGTTTGCGCTAATTTTAGTGCTTGATTTTAAATCACGCTGTGGGTAAATCCCTTTTGGGATTTAACCACTTGTGCAAACGCATTTGGGAGATTTACCCAGAGCAACAGCGGCTCTGGGTAAATCGCCCTGTTAAATATTGATTATTTTCCATTACATTTTCAGGTATTGACAAGGCTGAATAACCAATCACAACATCATGAACACAAGCTCCATTACTACAAATAGAACTGATGACTTAATCCAAACCTGAATGCTCCCTACACTTCTATTGAGATCGTTATTGCTGTAACCGTACACTAGGGAACCTATTGGTGTGGTGTTGCTGTCATACAGGACAGAAAACTCAGAACGTGACCAATTACTTCTTAGTCTCTCTGTCATTGGCTGATGTGTGCGTGGGTGCGATGCCATCCCTTGTGCCATTCTGACCAGTATTGGCCTTCCGCACAATAACTGAAGCTTTGTACCCTGATGCTCTCCATTCTAATCATGCTCACCCTCAGCTCAACGCTAAGTCTTGTATCCATTGCGTTGATCGCTACATTGCCATTTTAAATCCCCTTCGCTACAAAAGCATCATGACACCAAGAAACACTTTCATTTGTATCCTCTGCTCTTGGAGTTTATCAGCAGTAGGAGGGCTGCTCCCAGTCATGGGATGGCACAAATCTCCATCCACTCACAGATGCCTTTTTAACCAAGTGATTGATAAGATTTATAGGATCTCCTTTGTTACATTTATCTTCTTTGTCCTGCCCCTCATATCAATGCTCCTAATCTACGCCCGAATCTTCTCGGAGGTGAGGAGACAAATCCAGGTTACTGCAAAGCTTGTGACTAAGGACAGCAGTGCGGGCAAAAAGGAAACGAGCATCAAACGAGAGATTAAAACAGCCAACTCTCTGTTCACATTGTCTTTCTCTTTGTGTTGTGCTGGGCGCCCCTGACGTTATGAATGCTCTCATCCTGTTCTGTTTACCCTGTACATCCCACCTATCCTCCTGGATACCGCCATCATTTTATCACATGCCAATTCTGCCCTGAACCCCATCCTGTGCGCTTACAAGCTGAAATCCTTCAGGAACAAATAAGCAGTTTGTCATAGAAACAATAAAATAAAACCAGGGGCCCAGGCAGCCCACCACAGTAACATATACTATAAATAAAAGGTAAAAATCACACCTGCGCTTGCTTGTAATTGGGTGCGGCCTTCCCACTGTTCCGACAAGAATATTCAAAAAGAATTGAAGATGAAGGGGACACCACACAGAAATAGTTGCATTAAAGTCGTTGCAGACTATTTCTGTGTGGTGTCCCCTTCATATTCAATTCTTTTTGAACATATTTACATAACATAGATTGTAAGGGGGGAATTTAGAAATAGTCAATACAGGAAAACGCTCAATATACAATATTAGCCCAGATTCATGATATTGCAGCCCTGTCTGCCAGCAAAACATCTTCAAGAATAAAACTTCAAGTCCAGTTGATCTAACGATAAACACAGAATGACTTGAAGTTTTGGTTCTTGAAAAAGTTTTGCTAGACTGGCTTTATCAATCAGAATGACTTGTACAGGTGTAACAATATAACAGCCAGGTGTTAGGGGCCTCCTGAATGCAAGGTTTTGGATGCATTGTGGCAGAGGCGTTATCAAAACTGCCCCGGTTATGGTGTTAAAACAGCACTTGAACATGGCATTCAGGAGTCCCTTACACCTGGCTGTTATATGCTGATTGAGACTTTCCATTGTATTTATTGCCAACAGAGTCAGCCAGTCGGATGACTAGCAAAACATCTTCAAGAACCAAACATAAAGAGGTCAGTGAGCTATTACTTACCTTCGGTCCTGGCTCTTGAGTTATTGATTGAAGAACGGGAGGTAAGGCACAGTTCTTTAACCTCCCAGGCTCAATCAATACATTAAAGCACTGATAGGCAAACTGCGGCTCTCCAGATGTTTGAAAACTACAACTCCCAGCATTCCTATGCTTCTCTCTGTAGTTGAGGAATGCTGGGAGTTGTAGTTTTCAAACATCTGGAGAGCCGCAGTTTGAGGATCACCGCATTAAAGGAAAAGTTAATTTTGGGAGTGAACTATTCCTTTAATCTTTTCATGGTTTTCCGATCTCAGTAAAACCATCAATATCCCCCTGGGATAAGACTGTGGCATGTTCCCAGAAACAGGAATAATGATGCCAGTGTGGAACTTTCCAATCGAATATTGGAGACTGTGGAGGCAAAAAACATTTAGATATTCTAAAGCTTTTGATACAGTCCATCATAGGTGAATAATGTACAGTATCAGCTAATGTCTGTTGGGCTTGGGGAACCCCTTTTTTACATGGATAGAAAGTTAGTTGATGGCAGAGAGTAGTTAATAATGGGGCTTCATCAATATGGACTAAGCTTATAATTAGTATGCCACCGGGTTCTGTGTTGGGGACACTTCTTTTTAATCTGTTTATTAATGATTTGTCAGTAAGGTTTCTGTCTTTGCTGATGACACAACTTTGAGGATGTGCAATCATTGCAGGTGGATCTAGATAGATTGTCACATTGGGCTGCTAAGTGGCAGATGAGATTCAATGTTGATAAATGTAAGGTGATGCATTTTAGACCTAAAAAACCTTGTGCTGCTTATACTATAAATGGCTCTGTGTTAAGTGAATCCCTGTTGGAAAGGGATCTTGGAGTTTTGGTGGATAACAAACTTAAAGGTAGCAAACAGTGCCAGGCGGCAACAGCCAGAGCCAGCATGGTATTGTCTTGTATAAAGAGAGGTATGGATTCAAGGGAGGAAAATGTTATTCTCCCTCTTTACAAAGCATTGGTAAGGTCTCGTTTGAAAGTGCAATTTTGGAATTGGATGATACATTTAACATCAATAAACAATTATATAAATATATAACTTATTTTTTTTAAAACAGTAATAGTAACCAGTTTAATGCCTTCAAGTCAGTATAAATAAACTTATAGAATGCACAAGGTGAAAATAGCTGGCTTGTAGCTAAAGCCAATCAGTGAAAGGGAAGCAATATGCAGACAAAATGCTTAATGTGTCTTTCTGTTGCCCCCTAGTGATGGGTCTCTGATTATCCCAGTTAGGTTCCCCATGGTCCTCTGGGAGCAATAATAACTGATAAACCTACAAATATGCAGGGAACCACCAACTTAAAAATATATGGAAAGGATATCATATCATAAATGACCTAAGGTGGAAGAACACTGTCCCCGGATAAATACACAACTACAGTTACCAGTACATCCATAAAACAGCTTTTTTTTTCTACCTCCACTACCCACAGCGCTTCCCCTCCTCATATCCAACAGGGAAGCCGTCATTGTGGAAATACATTGTGGGCCCACGGAAGACCAGCTCCATTTTAAGCTCCAGCCACTCCACTCCAGCATTTAAATAAAATAAATGACAAGCTCTGTTAAAATTCTACAAAACCTCAAGATTCCCTGAGCACAACCCCTGCCAATCTAATCTGTAAGCCTGGCACTAATAATTCGAGTAACATCAAAATAAATGTAAATAAAAACAGAAATTATAAAAGGATCCATCTTTCCTCAAGATAGCCATGCTTTATAAACTTTAATGCAAAAGTATACAATACATTTTCAAAAATGACTTTGGGGCTAATGCAATTAAAGGTGCAAACGTTTGTCTGTGCTATTAAAGGCCATGTCCAACTATGAAATAAAATTTCACACACTGATTAACAACCCTCCAAACCCTAGATCCGTTTTACTTACCTTTCCCAAAGTTGCCCAGAAACATACTTACAAGACCCCGGTCCCTCGCTGCTCTGCTGCCTGGTCACAGCTGTCAGTCAAAGGTGCGCCGATGATGTCACGGCCAATAGCTGAAATCCATGACCAGGATGTAGAGCGGCCTTCTTGCTCAAAACAAGCTTGCAACAGGAGCAGGGACCGGATCTTGTGAGTATGTTCCTGTGCATCTTTTGGGAAGGTAAGTAAAACAGATCTGGGGTTTTGGGGGGTGCTTAATCAGTGTGTGAAATATTGTTTTACGTGAGGCCATGCCCTTTAATCTAAAGCAACCAATCAGATATTATCTAACCGCAGTAAGGCTGGATCACACCCTTAGATTATTTTTCCCGACTGACTGTTCACCACTTCCCACAGGTTAGCCTGGACGAAGGACTGAAAGTAGCAGCAGAAGTAGCTGCGGACAGCAGTGCACCGTGAGCGAGCGTGTGGTCCATAGTAACTGCACGATTGGCTGTGGTTTTCGGACCCGTCCAATAACATTTTCGACCGCACGAAAGGTCAGACGTTGGTCGCGGCCAACCCAGAAACCCATGCAATATTTTGCCCATCCAATTGCTTGCTGTAAATTAATAGCACAGAACATTGCACCTTTTATTTTATCAAAATAAGTGTACTAAAAAACCTTACGTACCAACAAAACACTCATTTGAATGTGTTTACCATCAGGTTGTGCTATAGCCATTAAGATTTGTCACATATACAGCCACATGTGTTTATTGTTTGCAGACTGAGCATACTGGAACAGATCAACAATGCAATGTTAAGAACACCACATACATTTTCTAATTTCATAAAGGATACAGTATGTACACTGAGAAATTATTTTTTTTAAAATTTCCAATTACTGGAAACTATAATTCTTCACATAATTCAACCATCACTGTACCATTGTTTGGTTGATCTGTCCCCTCTCTCCTAATGCTGCTTCATAGAAATTGCTGAGCATGCTTGCCCTCATAGAGAGTCAGGGGACTGGGGAATTGAGTGACAGCTTGAGCAAAACAAGTACTGGATTAAAGTTGCGGAGCAACACAAACATATCAAAATAAGTGCAGCTTTCATGTATTTATTTCTAGATTGAAATGAGGCTAACTCGTTTTTTCAGTGTACAATCCCTATAAGGTCTATTAGTTCTACTGACACAGATAAAGATGTCATACCAAGTAATGCTGGCTATACACTATAAAGGTATAAAATCAATGAAATTTCATTGTCAAATCTAACATCTACCAGCAGCGGTAATGTTATGTTGGCCATACACCTGGAAATTACCTTCCAATGTCCACCTAGCACAATATTTTATTAAAGGTTTCTAATCACAAAAAGAATGACTGGGATACTGGAAGGTAAACAAGTAAAATGTCTCTAGATATTTGATAGAATTAACAGTCAAATATTGTATCTATCAAATGTCTACTAGTTGTAGATGTAGACAATATATAATTAAAAGTAAAGTTAATACCCTCATTGTCCGACTGAGATGATAACCATGGCAAGCTTTCAAAACATTATAGTCCCTTCTACAAGCTGATTAAATTATAGAAACTGCTGTATATTGTTCTGAAAACTAACAGGGAGATTCAATAAAAGTTCTTATGGTTAAAAATGGTGCTCATTTTGCCCCAACCAATCAGACCTTATTTAACATTTGAAAGCTAACATCTGATTGGTTGGGGCAAAATGAGCACAACTTTTCATGATAAGAACTTTTATAAAATAACCTTGTTTTTACCCTAAAAAGTCTTTGGTTTCCCTTCTGCTACTGTCTGTCTATAAGAGAGAACAGGAATTTGGCTATTTCAAGCCAAATAAACAAGCAAAGGAATGTAGTGAGATACACAAGGAAGAGCAATTCACAAAGAGAATATCTAAAAAAGACAAGCTAGTTTATACCAGGTTCATATTCCCTATGATGCTGTAGGAATTATTAGTATAATTATAAACACAAAGCAAGGAAAGTACAAAAAGCCAAATTTATTACACGGAAAAGGCAAATAATACACTATTTGATTCAACCAACCATGACCAAACCATACAGAGCCTTTGAATCTACCAGATATAACTGTTAGCGCCCATTGTCAGCCGAACACTTATGTTTGGCCTGCTAGATATAGCCAAGGCCAACTACTTATATCCAAGGGTGTCTGGCCATATTTACTGTGATATTTATTTTTCCACATTCATCTTTAAAGGGCATGTCCACCCCCAAAACAAACTGTGGGGGTATGGTAGGTATCCCCTACCCACCTCCAACTGCCACCATAATTGTTTAAAAAAAATCCCCATTTTTCTACTTATACAGCCTTCTATCCCACGGCAATCCGATCCGGCCTCCTGCATGCAAACAGGGGCCGGACCTCAGCTGCGTCTGTGATTGGCTGAGAGGCAGCCGATCACAGACGTGGCTGATGTCACTGGAAACACCACGGGAGAGAATGCTCTGTAAGTACGGATCGTTTTTTTTTTTTTAAAGAAATATTGCAGCGGTTGGTGGCAGGCAGGGGTTACCATACCTCCAAAGGATTTCACACTAGGTGCAAAGATGGCTGAGGATGGATCCGGATGGTGAGGGGGGGGGGGGTTACTGCACATGATGAGAAGGAGGAATCAGCATGGAATAGATGGCTCACAGACAGCATGGAGTCTTCAGTTTCCTGGACTATAAAAAACATAGCTGGAGATGTAAGGTAAGGTTTATTTTAAACTACAGAGTGGGGCCAGTAGTGGATTAAATTATAGTTTTGGGGGTAGACATGCCCTTTAAATAGACATATTGTTCACGGGAAGATGTACATGGAAGATGTACATAGATAAATTTGAATGAAAACTTTTGTTTTCTTTTATTTTCTCCTCAGGGGACATCAATTTGGGCCCAGTCTCTTGGAAAAGGTCATTATGAAGGTTATTAATGAGTTTTCCCTTTAACACCTCCATTTATCAAACACAACGGCAGCTGTGCTTCTGTGCCACTGGGCTGAATGTTGATGATATATAAAGGGGACCTAACAATGTAATCTTATTAGCTTAATAGTAATACATCACACAGCATCTTTCCCTGCCTTGTGGATTGTGATCAGAGCGAAGTATCAAGCACTGTATAAGTCTGTAAGTAACCCACAGCTCAACAGGATTATAGAGGTATTTTAATGTAAATTATGCAAAAGGATTGTAACCAAACATGAGCCCGCTGATCTTCAAAGCTCTAATCATTACACACGGATCTGGAAAACAAAAGTGGACAAGCATCTCTATATATTCAGGTGACAATTCGTTATGTTCAGTGTAAGCTCTATCTGAAGTACAGAGGGTCTGGTTTTCAAAAGGAAGTAAAATTGTTCTATGTAAATGGGCAATTTACAGCTCATAAAATGCCATCAACTGCAATCTCAATGTCCACCCCTCTATCCACCAGCCCAATTGGATCTGCATCTCTTTATTTGTTCTCCATTTCTAGAGATTTTTTCCCCTATTTGTTTACGGACATATATCCCATTTCCCCCCGCTCATTTTATGTCTTTCCCCTAACTTTTATTTCCCTTGTTCGTTTTTTCCCTGTCATTTGTAAATAGTTGATTTTTTACTTTTTCCAGTCTTACTTCCTCATATATAGTAATTAGTCTCACCACGCTGGATTTAAGATCAATTAAACAACATAATATTAGCCATGCTTCATGTGTTTTAATAAGTGTTCCTACATGTCTATAATGAACTGCTACACAGCCCTGTAATATGTAGATTTCATAAGTGTTCAACTTCAGACTCAATATCATAAGCTTTAAAGGGCAATTATAGTGAGAAAATTGTTTTTTTTTAATTTCTTCTAATGTATCCTATAAGTCATCCCATCCACCAGGGTACCTTTAGTTTCTTTAAATTCTACATAGTCCCCGAGATATAAGCCTTTGAATATGCTGTGACTTGTAGGAGCTGCTACACCTCATCTGTCACTCAAAGGCACACACCCACACAATCCAAAGCTCCCCTGCAGTACTGTCACACACTCTCTCACCCACACTATATGTACCATGTGCAATATATAGTCAAATGCTGTAGTGCTAAACACAATCAATAAACCATTAACCCAGCAATATGAGCATAACACACTATAAAACAGCCCCTCCCCCCCCCCCCAAAAAAAATCTTATATACATACAAAACCAGTGACTCAAATGGAACATTAATACAGTATATATAATACAGTAATACAGACTATATACCAAACAAGACACACAGTGCAATCTATGAAATATATAGACTAAAGCAACTGAAATGTAACAGGACAACAAGCAGTGTCACTGTGTTTGTGAAGGTCTCACTACAAGCTGCTGTTACACTGACTCTCTCTTCAGTGATTATGATCTCAGCTAAGCAGGGGGAGAGATATGAACTTTAGGTAAAAAGTAAATAACAATTAGCAAAGTTAGAGAGCAGGGAGAGTTCAGTAACTTACTTGTAAAGAATCTCAGCACCACTTGTCCTCCTCTCTCCCCCTCTGCCCCTCCCTTCAGCATATTGCTACTTTATTCCACACTTTGACTGCAAGCAGTCAAAGTGTGGAATAAAGTAGCAATATGCTGAAGGGAGGGGCAGAGGGGGAGAGAGGAGGACAAGTGGTGCTGAGATTCTTTACAAGTAAGTTACTGAACTCTGCCTGTGTGAAGAAACGAAGCCACACAGAAACATGAAAGTAAGGCAGCTTATACTAAGTGATCTATACATTGTATACAGACAAAGTTTTTTTTTCACTATAGTTGCCCTTTAAATGTCACAAGCTTTAAATCTGACACAGTTTATTAGATATTTCTTTCAATCTGCCCATGTCTCCTAAAAGTTTCTATAAATGTGCCATCTCTCACAGATAACATTCCAGCTGCATACCCTTCAACATTACCCCTTAATAGTTACACTTCTAGAAACAACACAGTGCAGAGCTGCAGGAGGAAGATAAAGAAGTGAACAAGATTTTAGCACAGCTCTGTGTAATGCATTTCTTTATTGTGGACCAATCTGAAAGTAAATTAAACCTTCACTATACAGTATGAAGGTGAATGAAACCTTAAGCAGATCAATCAAACTCCACATTTTTGTCCCAAATCAAGCATTGAGCCACTGACTTATCTAGAAAAAGATATGTGTGAATTCCAGTGTGGTGAGGCTCCTTACTATATATGAGTAGTAAAGCTGGGTACACACGATTAGATATTTCGGTCCGATCGACCGATAGTTCAGTGTATCGGTCGATCGGACCGAAATTATCGAATCCGAATGTGCCCATGTCCGATCGACCGTTCGTCCGAATCGGACGAAAGGACGATCGGACAGGGTGGAAAACCTCGTCCGATCGTGCGGTCCTCTATGGACCGCACGATCGGTCGCGGTGACTATCGGACGCGGCTGCTTTTGCCGCGACCGACAGTCCTTCCTCCTGGCCCACCGTTCGAAAGTATCGAACGGTCGGTCAGGAGGAAAAATCGCTAGGTGTGTACCTAGCTTAAGACTGGAAAAAGTGATAAAATCTACTATCTACAAATGGATGACAAGGGTAATAAAATCTTTGAAGTTAGAAGAAAGATATAAGGTGAGTGAATAAAAGGGTGGACATGATTTAAGACTTTCTATCCTGGAAGCTTTTGCTTGGTGTGCAGACATTGGAAGGGACAATGACTGATATCTACAGAACTTCTTGCTCTTTAGCAATGTATGGAATTATTGACCCAACCAAAGCTATTTAATGTTTATTCATTTTATTTTCCATTAAATTCCCAGTAAGGAAACTAATAGAATTAACCAATTTCTAAACCTGGGAAATTGAACAAGAATTTTTAACCAAAAATCCACAGAAACATGATCAGATAAAAACAAATCAACCGAATTAGAATAAAAACCATAAAACTTACCCCAAACAGCACAGGACTGACAGGGTTAATTAACCAATTTTATGTGAACATAGGATATAGGGGACTTCCATCCAGTAAACCACCACAGTCTTTTGGGGTAATTATTCTCTGCAGTGATAGAACCCAATGATTTGTTAAAGGGCATGTCCACTCCCAAAACTAAAATTTAACCCACTACTGGTACCACTGTGTAGTGTTTAAAAATCCTTACCTTACATCTCTGCTCCAAATGGTTCTCCTGCAGTGACCCAAAAAGTGAAGACTAGGAGCTGTCAGTGAGTCATCCGGTCCCTGCTGCTTCCTTAACCTCAGTAAGGATAGTGACATGTGCAGGGTAGCCCCCCCTCTCTCCTTGCCTCTGGATCTAACTTTGCTTCCTGGTGCCCTACCTCTATAACCCTTTTCTGTAGTGTAGGGGGGTTGGAGGAGTTGGGGCCCAACCCCGTTTGTTACAAAAAGGATCAGAACTTTACCTTTGCATTGCCGGCAGCTGTGTCTTGTGATTGGCTGCCTCTCAGTCAATCACAGACGCGGCTGCCAGTTTGGCTGCCTGCTTGCAGTTCCGGCAAGCAGAGGGCCGAGATCAGAGCGCCAGGGGAATGAAGGCATGTAAGTACTGTTCTGATGCTTTTTTTAAACAAACCTGGCGGTTGGGTGTGGGCTAGGGTCCCCTACAGCATATTAAAAGTTGTATTTTAGGGGGGAGATACCCTTTAATTAGATACTGGACAAATGTATCATTTTCAATGTAGCAAAAGCCAGCAAATGCAATATTTCCCCAATAGTTTAAAGGGCATGTCCACCCCCAAAACTATAATCCCCCCAACTACTGGCCCCATGATGTAGTGTAGTGTAATCCTGACCTCACATCCCAGCTCCATATGGTTCTCCTGTAGTCCCCCCCAAAGTCCCAAAAACTGCCCACCAGGAGGCTAGCAGAGTCCATATAGGACTCTGCCTGCTACCTGGCCTCCGGGAGAAGTTTGGCATGCGTACTGCAGCCCTTCTCCCCCTCCCTCCCTCTCCCTCCCTCTCCGGATACCCTCCCCCTAGTGTAAATCCCCTTTAATATAGTAATCCCCCTGGTCTCCCAGCCCCAACCGCATAATTTTTATTTTTAGAAAGCTCCCCAAACTCTTACTTACCTGGTGCACATTATTATGTGTTCACATTCCTTTCTATGACTATAGGGAAGATAGGGACTGCTATTTACACTATTCCTTGTACTTAAAGAAGTGATTATACCCAATAGTTTTATTCCATGATGGCACTGGGACAGACTGGCCTATAGTTTTTAGTTCATTGTGCCTTCTCCTCCCTAAAGGTGAGGAGAAGGCACAAAGTCCTTCCAACCAGTCAGCCAGGAGGAAGGACTGTCGGTCACAGCAAAAGTAGCCGCGTCCGACAGTTAGCAGTGACCGATCATGTGGGGCATAGAGGACCGATCGTTCGTCCGAATCGTCCGATTTGGACGAACGAACCACCGGACATCGGTCGCATCCAATAATTCAGCCTGACCGACCGAAACACTGAAATGTCGGTCCTAGTGTGATTGTACATTAAAACATTTGCTGGTATTTATTCATTATTAAAGCACAAGGAAAGGTAAAAATAGCAGATACCACCTTCCCTATCATTATACAAGCAAAAGCTTATACAAATTATCATTTGTGCAAACACTGAAATCAGATTTCAGACTCTCAAATATTTATTTTTAACCATTACATTTTCAGGTATTGACAAGGCTGAATAACCAATCACAACATCATGAACACAAGCTCCCTTACTACAAATAGAACTGATGACTTAATCCTAACCCTGAATGCGCCCTACACTTCTATTGAGATCGTTATTGCTGTAACCGCTACACTGGGAACCTATTGGTGTGTGTTGCTGTCATACAGGACAGGAAAACTCAGAACAGTGACCAATTACTTCTTAGTCTCTCTTCATTGGCTGATGTGTGCGTGGGTGCGATCGCCATCCCTTGTGCCATTCTGACCAGTATTGGCCTTCCGCACAATAACCTGAAGCTTTGTACCCTGATGCTCTCCATTCTAATCATGCTCACCCTCAGCTCAACACTAAGTCTTGTGTCCATTGCCGTTGATCGCTACATTGCCATTTTAAATCCCCTTCGCTACAAAAGCATCATGACACCAAGAAACACTTTCATTTGTATCCTCTGCTCTTGGAGTTTATCAGCAGTAGGAGGGCTGCTCCCAGTCATGGGATGGCACAAATCTCCATCCACTCACAGATGCCTTTTTACCCAAGTGATTGATATGAATTATGTGGTCTCCTTTTTACATTTATCTTCTTTGTCCTGCCCTTATATCAATGCTCCTAATCTACGCCCGAATCTTCGAGGTGAGGAGACAAATCCAGGTTACTGCAAAGCTTGTGACTAAGGACAGCAGTCGGGCAAAAAGGAAACGAGCATCAAACGGGAGATTAAAACAGCCACCTCTCTGTTCACCATTGTCTTTCTCTTGTGTGTTGTCTGGGCGCCCCTGCACGTTATGAATGCTCTCATCCTGTTCTGTTTACCCTGCTACATCCCACCTATCCTCCTGGATACCGCCATCATTTTACACATGCCAATTCTGCCCTGAACCCCATCCTGTGCGCTTACAAGCTGAAATCCTCAGAACAAATTTATAGCAGTTTTTGTCATAGAACAATAACATAAACCAGGGGCCCAGGCAGCCCACCACATTAACATATTTACATAACATAGATTGTAAGGGGGGAATTTAGAAATAGTCAATACAGGAAAACGCTCAATATACAATATTAGCCCAGATTCATGATATCGCAGCCCCCTGTCTGCCAGAACTAAAGTAAAGTCCAGCTGATCTAACTGAATAACACAGAATGACTTGAAGTTTAGTTCTTGAAAACATTTTGCTAGACTGGCTTTCTCAATTCAAAATGACTTGTACAGAAATCTGTTGGCAATAAATATACCAGTCAGCATACAACAGCCAGGTGTTATGAATGCAAGGCTTTGATTCATTGTGGCTAAGAGGCGTTATCAAAACTGCTCAGGTTATGGAGTTAAAACAGCACTGAACATGGCATTCAGGAGTCCCTTACACCTGGTTGTTGGCAATAAATACCATGGAAAGTCTCAATCAGCATATAACAGAGTCAGCCAGGCAGATGCCTAGAAAAAAAACTTCAAGAACCAAACATAAAGTCCAGTTGATCGAACTGAATACAACGGATTTAACTGCATTGCAGATTCCCAGTACAAACAGCTATTGTATGTTTATACCCAGTTAGATCTCTACCATGTGCCCAGAACTGTTTTATAATTCTGTAATAATGTTAAGTGTTTATGCTATTGTTTCCAATTACAGTCCATTTAAATAAAGATTTAATCGACCCAGAACCAAACTGCAGCAGCACCTCCAGTCTCTATGGCTTTTTTTTACAGAATAGTTCACTCTGAAAGTAAACTTTTCTTTAAAGGGCAACTATAGTGTCCAAATTCAAACTTTTAAAAACCTCCTACTATTAAACTATAATTCATCCCATTCCCCAACATGTGTTTCTCTTTCCAATCCATCCACCTGTTTTGTAGATATTGAGACATTAGATTTATAAGTTTTAAAGATTCAGAGGGAGGAACTGTCAATCAAAGTGAATGGCATGTATAGTCACGCCCTCCTACTGCTGTGAATTACCATATTCACGGCTCTCCCTATGAAAAAATTACCATATCCCTGTAACTATACAGACGCTGCCACTATGGGCCATATTTATAAAGCCGCGCTATCGCGGGTTAGTTAATTTATGTTCGCGATGGTACATTTATGACTGAACGTTCATTAATTAACAAATGTTCGATCGTAGAATACTGTGCGGTAGTAAACTACTGCAATGGTATCCTATGGGGATCGTAAATCTACGATTTAGTTATCATAGAATTACGTTTAGTATCGTAAATTTACGATTGTTAATCTCTGA
Organism: Hymenochirus boettgeri; assembly: GCA_019447015.1. NCBI lineage: Eukaryota > Metazoa > Chordata > Amphibia > Anura > Pipidae > Hymenochirus > Hymenochirus boettgeri. The sequence continues at coordinate 38,653,174 of CM033473.1, forward strand.
TCAGTTTAACGATAGTAAATTTACGATACAGATTGTTAAAGTTGCGGTATCGATATTGCGGTAACGCGGCTTTATAAATATGGCCCCAAGTGTAAGAGCAGGACACGCGTGTACTGGCAGATCAAGAAAGTTCTAAGACGTCTCTATTGGTCCCACATTATAATTATTAATAAAATCAATAAATCTTCCAGTTATTCCCTGGAAACTCCCAGAAACTCAGTAATCAAAGAAAAAACTGTTTTATCCCATCTCTACCCACACACATGTAAAAGCCATGAATGAAGGTTACATGGTAACAAACCTTGTATTACACAGAGCCTGACAGACAGATAATGTAATTAGCAGGGCTGCATTATTGAAAATCTATTGTATTTTATACTGGGATCATTCTGACTCAGACTGGCTACATGTGTTTACCTGATTAACCAGTAGTTCTCTCTATGAGAGATATTCACCCAGAGCCGCAAATGCTCTGGGCAAATCTCCCGAACGGGATTTACCTGAGGCTGCGCAGCTCTGGGTGAATCATCTGCACGTAAGTATTTAAATACTTCTCCGTGCTAAGACCTGTGCAGCCTCAGGTAAATTGATTTGTGCCTCTTCCTGGACTCGCGCAGCCGCCGCAAAGTGAGACTTAAAGGGCCACCCCCAAAACTATATTTTGCTGTAGTGTAGGGAGCGCTATCCTGTGCACTTTTGCCATATACTATTTTTTGTGAACAGTTATCAAGTTATTTTCATTTTTGTGTTTCTTATAGGTGCAGCAATTGATTTCTCTGCTCCTATAGTGGGCAGTGTCCTTGTAGTCTATGGAGATATGTCCACCAATCAGAAGGGTTTTGCATAATGGTTAAAATAGCACTTTCTCCATTTATTAATTAAACATGCAAACAACTGATTTGCAAGTCCCACCTGGGATTCTGGGATTTTACATTAAAGGGCATGTCCACCCCCAAAACTATAATCCCCCCAGTAATGGCCCCATCATGTAGTGTAAAAAAATCCTTACCTCACATCCCAGCTCCATATGGTTCTCCTGTAGTCCCCCCCCCCAAAGTCCCAAAAACAGCCCACCAGGAGGATAGCAGGGTCCATATAGGACTCTGCCTCCTACCTGGCCTCCGGGAAAAGTTTGGCATGCTTACTGTAGCCCTTCTCCCCCCTCCCTCCCGATTAGGATTCCCTCCCCCTAGCGTAAAAACATTTCCATATTATATTCCCCCTGTCCCCCAGCCCCAACCGCTATAGTTTTATTATTGAATTGCCCCAAACATTACTTACCTTCCCTCTTTCCTCCGCCGCACTGAACTCCCGGCAGCCACGTCCGTGATTGTCTGCCGCTCAGCCAATCACAGGCGCGACTGCCGGTCCCGCCCCTCTGCTTGCATTTTCTTGCAAGCAGAGGGCCTGGCAGCGGCGGAGGAAAGGAGATGGTAAGTAAAGTTTGGGGAACTTTCTAATAATAAAAATCGAGCGGTTGGGCTGGGGGGACGGGGAATTTTAATAAAAAAATGTTTTCAAGGGTTGACATACCCTTTAACCCTTTCCCTTCTATAGTCAGAAGTACATGATCTGATATTGTTGTGTGCAAGTAGCATGTTGATGTCAGATTGAATCACTTTATCAATGGTATATATATATATATATATATATATAAATAAAAGCAGCAGCATTATCAGTACATAAAAAGCGATGCTATGTCTTTATACAGTAAATATGACCCCTATAATCATGTTCCTGTAAAGGCATGGGCGTGAATGTCTTAAAGGGACGCCCAATGTCCCAACACACAAATTTGAGCCGTACACCAGTTTTCTGAAGAATATAAAGGCTTTTATCAATAAATGCTCACATATATAACAGCAACGTTTATTGATAAAAGCCTTTATATTCTTCAGAAAACTGGTGTGTGGCTCAAATTTATCTTACTATATATACTGTATACATCCCTATATTATATAAATAAATTTTATTTTTACGGAGATTGCATTTAGTTTTTAGGAGCAACTAACTAGGTGGGGGTATACAGCATTTTACACATAGGAAGTGCATATGTATGTGTGTAATTAGCACTATTTAATTACAATCACCATAAGAAATGACACCATACAAAGTATTGTGTTGTATTCAGTTAGATCAACTATATATATATATATATAATATATATATATATATATTATATTATATAATATATATATACCATGACCTGGATGAATGAGAACCTTCACAAGCATACAAAGTATATACTACTACCTACTACTGAATTACAAAACAGTTTATATACAATTAATAAACTAACTTACTTTACTGGACACCCCTAAGTTTAATGAACTCAAAATGATAGATTAAGACACACCTCCAGATTTTATACAGGGTCTCTATTTAGACACTAAAGGAAGTGGAATTTTACTAACATCCAATGAGAGGTTCTGATCTTCCACTGTTAGCAAAATCAAAAATTCTCTTAGGCACTGTACATGACAAGACATGAAGTGTAAGGAAGTTCCTGTATTACACCCAGTTATGTGCTGTTTGTAAACATGTGTCAGTCTTAGCCAATTAGAAAATTCTTCAGACTCTCACATTTACTCCCCCTCCCCTCTCCATAGAAAGTAATGAGACAATCCAGTTTCTGTTTGCTAGACAAGAAGTGATGTCTGTAAATGAATAAATGACTTTGCATGTCTCTGAAACTACCCAGCATTTTTAGAGAAATGGCCAGTTTTCCATTTTCTTCCACTATTGATATAATAATACCTGTGAAGCTGGGGTACCTTCTGTTATAAGAAGACTCTACTTCATTTATACTCTGTGGGGAGCTTTTTAGCTCCTTTATCCAAACCTCTCCCTAACTTGTAAAGCTAATTAGTTTCCTGTGTTTACAAGTCCTAACCCCATAATGAGTGTAAATTTGGAACTTGTGGTAATTACCAAGTATGAACCTAGAATGTTATTCTGGATCCTGTAAAGGGTCTCAGGATGTCCAATAGTGCTGTTCAGATTGCATTGTACATTTTGGCAGGATTGCCTGGATTTGTTTCAGATCTGCAGGTTAATACTGTTTAGGCTGGATACATGTAACACTATCATGTGTCCCAACTGAGCATCTGCTTTGAGTGAGAGCTCTGCTGGGACAGATGACTGTTGGTCACAGCGACAGTGGCTGCAGTCAGCAGTGCATGTAATGGACCGATCATGTGATCCCATAGGAAACTGCATGATCGGCCGTTTTTTACTAACTGACCCGTTTGTCTAATACGGGGCGACCGAACTCGGTCGCGGCTGGCCGACCCATACCATTAAATATTTCCAGCCGACTGATCCATGGCACTATCGGTTGGTTCCTGGTGTTTACCCAGCCTTAAGGTTCGTACACACGTGAAATCGCGGGTGACGGACGATGTGTACGAACAGCCGATAATCGTGCCATGTATGGGCACTTTATCGGGCCACGATACACGGCACGATTATCGGCCAAAACGGCCGTTCGTACACATTGTGCGTCAACACCTGTGATCGCACGTGTGTACAAACCTTTAGTCTTCATGGATTATAACTGCCAGGTAGGTGGAATTTGGAAGTGAGGGCAAATATGGTAAGGTTTATGACTCTAACAGGGAGATTCACCCAGAGGCACAAGCTCTCTGGGCAAATCTCCCGTACGGGTTTTACGAGAGGCTGTGCGATTTTGGATGAATCTCACCCGCACATAAGTATTTAATGCCTGCTATTAGCTGGCATTAAATACTTATGCGTAAAGGGGCATGCAACCTCTGCTAAATTACTTTGCAACGGCCCACGGAACTGCAAGCAGGGGGCAAGACCGGCAGTTGCCAATCAGGGACGCGGCTGCCCAGAACGCCGGGGGAGAGAGGTTAGGTAAGTAACTATCGGGGGGACTTTCTAAAAATTCTATTATGGCGGTTGGGGCTGGGGGACCAATAACTTAAATATTATCAAGGGATTTGGAGCTAGGGGGAGGGAGAGCAAAACGTGAGGGAGAGGGAGGGGGGGAGGACTCTTCTGAGCATGCCTCAAACCTTGTTGAGGTTGAGGCAGACACAGGCATAGGATGAGTCACTGACAGCTACTACACTGCTGTTTTCCTGAATATGGAGGGGCATAGCAGGGCAGCCATTTGGAGCAGAGATGTAAGGTAAGGATTTTTGTACACTACAAAGTGGGGCCAGTATGGGGTAAAATTTCAGTTTTGGGGGTGCACATGCCCTTTTAGAAGAAACTAACTGCAAACAGAGAATGCTGGGAATTGTGGTTTTCAAACACGTGAAAGGCCACAAGTTAAACACGCCTGCTCTATACTATTAGGCTGTATTTTATCTAGACACACACCTTTGCCACAGGCTATAAATCAGATGCTTTGTATGTCCCCACCCATTTCTTTAAGTGAGAAATATGTGTTTATATGTTAGATTATTAGGGCAATGCTCTTCTAATAACATGATTCTATGAGGTACCATCTGTTATAAGTAGGCTCTATTTCATTTTATACTCTGTGGGGAGCTTGTAGCTCCTCTATCCACACCTCTCTTTAACATGTATATTCAATCAGTATTTTGTGCTACCAAGTCCTAACCCCATAGTGACTGTAAATCTGGAACTTACTGTGGTAATTTACTAAATATGAACCTTGCATGTTAATCAGGATACTGTATAGGATTTAAGGTGGCCATACAGACAGTGCACATAAACAGGTTCCCACATAACATGTGCAGTAATCAGAGGTGCCCCTGTCTATGGTTCACCACTTTATATATTGACCAGGCCTGTATATTGTGTGTCCTTGTAAGTTGGTGTACCCTTATCTGTTGCTTCAGAGTTTGTATCCAATAAGGTAAATTGTCTGTCCAATGATCTGTCCTCCCAACAGGTGGTAACATGATCTTATACACAGGATCTTGTGTTGCAGTCAACGCAAACATCACAATCCACTTCCACTTTCTCTCCTCCTACCATAGAGAGCAGGGATATCTTGTATTTTATTACTCACTGACACCACCTGCAGCTGGAGGTGGTATATAAGGAGCCTTGGTGTAATGTCCTTACAATACACATCATATCCTGTGTAGCGTTAGAACTTTATTTGATTATACTTCCTTCATATGGACAGACACAGGGAGCTGCCATTTGAACATTCCATTTTAAATAGGAATCTCAGCTCTGTAGTAAGTTTATGTATTTTGTATATTTTGTGTTGTACCCAATATAAGTCAGTGCTAAATTTTATATACATTTACTGATGGTCATTTTAATGGTAACAGTGCGATAGTACACACATACATATACACCTTTCCTATGGTGTAATATCCTATACCCCCACCACATTGGTAGCTCCTAAAAACTCAATGCAATCTCCTATGGAGATATAAATATATTATAAATATATTTTAAATATATTCAAGGAGGCCAGACATACTCTAGCCAATTTCCGTTGGATGGCCATCGACCACATCAAACTTACTGAGGGCATGGATAGACACAAGAGGCTATTACAAAAGGAGGCATGGTGGATAAAGTACTTCGACACTGTTTCCCCTAAAGGACTTAATGAAATCCTCCCTTTGTCTTGCTTTCTATGATAGAGTGGTATAGAACAGATATTGTTATAATTAGGATGTACCCTTCCATATTGCTATTTGCTATGAAGTATAGTTTTACCCATATTGAAGTAGTATAATCGTTGGCCACCTATAATATATAGTCCTTAGTGGCCCCATGATAGATGTGGACACCGAGAGGTTTTGGATACACCAAATATTTAGTACTCACAGATTTTATTGCTTTTAATGTTTTAACCTATACATCCATGTTGTTATTTCAAGCCATCAGAAATTTTACATATATAGATCTTGCCTGCCTCGTATACACTAACGGAGATTTAATAGGATTTTAATTTTAATATTGTTAGTATATGTCACTTTAAGGCACCGTGTCTATATTTATATTTAACACTGTCACTTTATAGTAACTTGAGGTTACATTAACCTATTTGATCCCAGGATTTTCCTGGACTTGTTTTTTAGTACTTTGACACTTTGTAGATTTACATTATTTTATCATAGTGATTTTATTACTGTTCGGCTAAAAAGGGAATCTAGGGCACTTTAACCTAATATTTAACTACGGTTTATAACTTATGTATTTATGTTAACTATGTTTGGAATATTAGATAGGATACTATTAAGATGTTGGTGTTCATTACACTTATATGTGAGTAAATTTATAACATAGCCTAGGGGAAGGTGTAATCACAGTGAGTCTGGGGGGTGGACAACTCAGTGTTAACTGAGTTAATTGGTTTAATTGTTGTGTGTCATTTCACCTTAAATTTCACAGGAAATGAGGTATCTGTAATCCTGATGACGGTCCCAGGTGGACTGAAACGCGTCGATGTAAGATCAACCTAATAAATTACTGTTTGTTTTTTTTGAAAAATCCAGTTGAGTGCTCCATATTTTTCAGACTTTATATATATTTTATATAATATATATAATATAATATATATATATATAAAAGGGATAAGGGATACACAAAAAGCAGCAGCAGCAGCATCTAGGGCCATATTTACAAACGCACGGTATAACCGATTAGCGATACCGCGCGCTATTGGTAAATTGCAATGGCAGCCATAAATGTACTAAAAAACGATACCATGTCTTTATAACGATGGCCCCTATAATAATTATCTGGTGAATAAAGGACACAACTGTTGTTACAAGTAGGGCTGCATTTATTGCTTGCTGGTTGCTTTTACACTGAAATTGTTCAGACTCAGCTTAGCTGCATGTGTTTCTGATATCCCTTTGATTTCCATGTTGCTCCATAGCCATGATTGAAATCATCTCCCTATTCTCTATTACTTCTGGTGAAATATTGGAACCAGATATTCCAATGAATCGATAGTGCTGTTACTCAGATCTCCTGTTGAGTACTTAGGTGGGATAGCAAATAAAACTTTTGCTGGATTTTTTTTTATCTTAGATACCGAGAACCGAACCTGGTTTCCGGGCAGGGTGTGGAGAAGGAGGCGTGGCCGAGTGTCATGACATCACTAAAGGGATGGAGGCAGAGTCAGGGGAGGGACCAGGGGAGGGACCAGTTACGCCCCTAGCCACGCCTCTAACGTACCATAAAGATGCGTGGCTAGGGGTGTAACTGGCCCGTAGGATGTAATGTAGGATGCGTGGCGAAGGCCTGTAGATACTAATAGCCAAATACTGAGAACTAAGCCGAGAGCTATCTGAGCCAAGGGCTGCTCATTCAAACACCAGTTAGAATCACTCAATTAGCTTATATCCTGGTACATGCCTTAGTACAAAGACATAACATTTCAGATAAAATGCAAAACTGAAACTAGCTCTCCTTACTGAACATTCACTATTTGTAGTGACTCCTAAACCCACCCCCACAATCTGATTGGTACAAAATCAAAGATCCAATCAGAATTAAGATTGTATCTAGACCAATCAGATTTTAGGGGGGGCTGCGTTTATGAGACACTATAAAATGGCATGGAATCTTCAGAGAAGCTCAGTTTTAATGATTCACACAGGACACCAGGCTCCAGATCCACAGCATGCACTACAGGTGAAGTTCTGCAAATTCATTAGATTTGTATTTCACTAATGCCTTGCAACCCCCAAACTGGAAGCAGCTCCTATCCGGAACAGACCCAGACCTGGAATACCCTCCTCTTCAGTGTTCCCTCTAAGCTGTGCGCTCGTGTGTGCGCACACATCTCTGCAGGCCTGGTTAAAGTGGTGCGCACACAAAAATCGTCGGGGATGTAAGTGCTGTGGCATGGAGCACACAAAATTGACTTTTGCATGCGCACAGAAAATATATTTCTGTGCACACGGCCAATTTAAGGTTAGAGAGAACATTATTGCTCCTCTTTCTTGTTCACCCCCTTTTGGCTCTCACCATAGACTTCCTGTTGCAGAGCCTTTTGGGATATGTAATTCATTGATTATAGTTGATATTTTTAAGTTCCTTTTCTTACAATAAAAGTAAGACTAAACAGAAACTATACTGTCATAGCAAACTTGTACACAGTTTTTTTTTAAGTTTAAATGTTTAACTAGCAGGATATACAACATTGGTGCTACATATACCGAATATACTTGAGTATTAGCCCGAGGTACCTAATTTTACCTGTAAAAAGGAATAAAACTGATTGACTCGAGTATAAGATGAGGGTAGAAATTATGACCACTACTGCCTTCTGATTCTGTATTGTTTTGAGGCTTTAGTTGCCCTTTAAATGGACAGTAGAATTCCCATACAGTAGTCCCATACAGTAATAGCCAAATCCAGTATGGCTATTATTGTATGGGACTACTGTATGGGAATTCTACTTTCCAGTTAAAGGGAAACTAAAGCCTCAAAACAATACAGAATCAGAAGGCAATCTTTAACAATAGATACCTTCCTCCTGATTCTGTATTGCTTTGGGTTAGTTGCCCTTTAAATCCCACACAGTAACTCCCAATTCCTTGCCACTCCTGATGTTTGGAAACTACAACTCCCAGCATGTATTTGTTGTATTCAATTAGATCAACTGGACTTGAAGTTTAGTTCTTGAAGACGTTTCACTAGTCATCCGACTGGCTTTCTCAATTCACAATGACTTGTACAAGAATCTGTGGCAATTATGTACCCTGGAAAATCCCAATTAGCATATCACAGCCAGGTGTTTAGGGCGTGATTACATAGTGGCTAAGAGTTGTTGTAGGAACGCCCAGGGTAAGTTGTCAGAACAACATTGTAAATGGCAGACAGTTGGTGTTGAACCCCCCACATCTATTTAGGCTTGGTTTCTTTATTTTCACATAAATGGCCTCCTTGACACCTCTCTTGAACCAGTCATGTTTCTTTGCCAATATGTTAACATTACAATCTTCAAAGGTATGTCCTTTTTTCTTAAGATGCAGGTACACGGCTGAGTCCTGACCCAAGGAATTGGCTCTTCTGTGCTGGGCCATATGTTGATGCAGTTGCTGTTTGGTCTCCCCCACATACAAATCAGAGCATTCTTCACTGCACTGCACTGCGTATATGATGTCGCTTATCTTGTGTTTCGGTATTGGGTCTTTCGGATGTACCAATTGCTGTCTCAGTGTGTTGTTTTGTTTAAAGCAGACAGGGATACAGTGTTTTTTGAAAATTCTTCTTAATTTCTTGGGGGACCCCTGTTACATATGGGATGACCATGCTTTAGAAGATGGGAGAAGAAAACTCTTTGTTGCCTTCTCCTACCTTGTCCAGTGGCCGCTCGCTCCGCATCCTCTACGCTTCTGGATGGTGGCGCCGAGTAGTCATCCAGAAGCACAGAGAATGCGGAGCAATCGACTGTTGGACAAGGGAGGAGAAGGGCTTTACTCGAGTATAAACCGAGGTAAGTTTTTCAGGTATTTTTTAAAGCCTGAAAACCTTGGTTTATACTCGAGTATATACGGTAGATGCCAGAAAATTCTGTATGTATTTTTATTGTTTATAAGTAATATCCAATTGCCTTTAAAAATGTGAATTAATGTTTTTATACCAAATCAACTGTTTCTGATAACTGATTGCATAGAGTAACAGTTATAACCCTACTGTCCTCTAGATGGCACCATAACAAAAGCTAAAAAACAAATACCAGAACTGTTACTGGATTAAGTTCATTAGATTTTTTTTTTTTTTCCACTAACAACAGAAAAGTTGCCGCAGTGATTACATTTTTTTTTAACCAATTGATTTCCATGCACTTTTAAGATTAAGGGCCCGATGTAATAAAAGGTGCTATTAAGTTTGGTCCTTCTAATAATCTGCACACCGGTGAAACTTTAACTGCAAGTTTTACTGAACTTTGACCAAACAGTACAATCATTTTTCAATTCCGCCCATTGTGACCAGATTATGTCTACTGGAAATTTAACAGGGACTGATATTTACATCTCCAGTACAATTTACATAAACCTCACATACACTGGGGAATGTTTCTACCGCTGAGTTCCACTGAGGAAGCCACTTGGATGAGCTGGATGACTTAAAGGCTATGTCCACAGTAAAATTTAATTTTTAATATATCATTCCCCATAGGCTCCCAGCCCCAACCGCATTATTTATTTTTTTATAAAGCCCCCCAAACTCTACTTACCTCCCCTCTTTCCTCCGACGCGCTCCCGGCCCTCTGCTTGCGAGGAAATGCAAGCAGAGGGGCGGGACCGGCAGCCGCGTCTGTGATTGGCTGAGCGGCAGCCAATCACGGACGCGGCTGCCGGCTGCTCACTTCCGCGTAGGAAAGCGGAGAGGTAAGTAAAAGTTTTGGGAGCTTTATAAAATTAAAAATTATGCGGTTGGGGCTGGGGGACATGGGGGAAGGAGATATTAAGGGGGATTAACGCTAGGGGGGGGATAGCAGAACGGGAGGGAGAGGGAGGGGGAGAAGGGCTGCAGTACGCATGGCAGTGACCTCCGGGAGGCCAGGTAGCAGGCAGTGTCTTATATAGCCCTGCTAGCCTCCTGGTGGGCAGTTTTTGGGACTTTGGGGGGGGACTACAGGAAAACCAGATGGAGCTGGGATGTGAGGTAAGGATTAAACTACACTACATGGTGGGGACAGTAGTTGGGGGGATTATAGTTTTGGGGGTGGACATGCCCTTTAAAACAAGAATGGGTTATTTTATCTCTCTACAATACCCCTGTTTTAGCATCCATGTTATCCATGCTGAGCTTCACCGGCAGTGGATTGGAAGCTATGGTAAATATATGGGAAATTATGGTTAATGGACTGGAAGCTATGGTAAATGGACTGGAAGCTATGGTAAATGGTTTGGGAGCTATGGTAAATGGACTGGAAGCTATGGTAAATGGTTTGGGAGCTATGGTAAATGGACTGGAAGCTATGGTAAATGGACTGGAAGCTACGGTAAATGGACAGGAAGCTATGATAAATCTATTGGAAATTACGGTAAATGGAATGGAAGCTATGGTAAATGGATTGGAAGCTATGGTAAATGGACTGGAAGCTATGGTAAATGGTTTGGGAGCTATGGTAAATGGTTTGGGAGCTATGGTAAATGGACTGGAAGCTATGGTAAATGGACTGGAAGCTATCGGTATACAGGGTTGGGAGCTATGGGTAATGGACTGGAAGCTATGGTAAATGGACTGGAAGCTATGGTAAATGGACTGGATGCTATGGTAAATGGACTGGAAGCTATGGTAAATGGACTGTATGGTAAATAGACTGGAAGCTATGGTAAATGGACTGGAAGCTATGGTAAATATATTGGAAATTACGGTAAAAGGACTGGAAGCTATGGTAAATGGACTAGAAGCTGTGGTAAATGGACTAGACGTTATGGTAAATATATTGGACATTAAAGGAGAACTAAAGTCCCAAGAAAACATTGTCCCAATAGAGAGAGCACATTCACAAACGAACAAGCTGTGTCTCATGTCTCCCTTTGCTGTGGATGCTGGGTGATTTATGAAAATAACCAGTGTGTACTAAGGGTCAGCTCCCATAATTCACCTTATCTGGGAACACCCAGCTAAGTGTCCGCCACAGGAAACTGCATTCTTGGTTCCTGGAAGCTGACAGCCAATCATGTTACAGCTCAGAGATCCCTCCCTCTGACACAGAACACAGATATCAGTGCAGTTTTTGTGTAAACACATTAGAAATGCTCCTGTCCCTAACAATGATAAATTCCTATGCTTTACATACAAAAAAGAAAAGTAATCTTTGCAGTGTATGTCTTTGCTAGCACGGATGAAAGAAACAGAACATTTAACATTTCAGCATTCAGTATGGGGAATCGAACCAGCAATCTTCTATACTGTGTCTTTCTAAAAAGAAAGCTTTCTACCACTAGGCCACAAGGGATTACAAATGATGAACCTGTACACGAAGAGTCTTTATCTTTTGCTAGACACTTAATAGAAACAAAAAAAGGGAACCTAGGGAATCGAACCTGTGTCCCAATAGTCTGATTTTTTTCCTAACCCAGCACTTTAGCAGAACACACCACAGGTGAACTCTCTATTGATAGAAGTAAATGCAAGTAAAATCAGTACACTATTTTGTATTGCTACTGGAAGACTGTCAGCAATTCATGTTGGTTGGTAAATAAATAACAGAGCTGCTATAATATATAAAGTTTGTACATATGTAGAAACTTCGTATTTTTCTAGAAACATGGAAACAAACAAACAAAAAAAGCACTAAACTCAGGCAGTGGACCATGTTATATTGTTTCATAAGTAATCTAGGGGATTTGAACTTGTGACTTCTTGGTCTGTTTGTTCCAAAACACACAGCATTTACATGGTGCGCCACAAGCAACTCTAACATAGATAGTGAATCCTGGGGTCAGGGGGCGTGGCTCTTTGAAGCCAACATGGGCTATGAGTTGTAATGGCAACAAGATGGAAGCCTCCTTTGTTACAGAATCTATTACTTATATCTACTAAATGCAAATAACTAGAGAAAAATCTTTCAACGTGTAGGTGTTCTGGGGAGAAAAACTTTCACATTAGGATCTGAAAAACTGAAGTTTAGTTCTCCTTTAAGGTAAATGGAATGGAAGCTGTGGTGAATGGATTAAAGTTTTGGTAAATGGATTGGAAGCTATGGTAAAGGGTGGTTATGGTTTCAGAGGATGAGCAGTGACGCTTTCTAGAAGGACAATGTGGTGATAAGATAAAACCAGCCAGGACAAACCGATGAACAAGGTCAGGTTGGCCTGTATATTTGGCTGGCTGAACTGTCTTCCTACGATTGCTATAATGATAGACCGGCATACTGGTGACAATGGGAATGGGTCACTGCTGGAATAACATGAAGAGACAGAAGGATTTGGAGCAGCCATTACCTACACAGACATCTAACCCTACCATTTGAGGCTTCAGGGGCAGGAAGCCCAATGCGGGTTACCCAAACCCGACCTACAAATCGGGTAACCTGCGGGTTCCTGATGCAGGACTGTATTTAAGAATTTGTTTATTATTAGTTAACCGTTGGTTCCTTATGGGACAATGTACACCACCACACACAGACCTTTTAAACCGCTATTTTGTTACCAAATATGTACATGGCACCTTTGCCAGTATGTCCATTTGGTTAGCATGATAAATCAAGAAAATGAATATAAGAAATAACATGTAATTGTATGTGCCAGACTAATAAGAAACACATTGGTTCATTTAAGAATCAGTGTATCTTTTTTAAATCATGGTACAGGACACTTATCTTAAAGGGCAACTGTGGTGTCAATACAAGTTAGGGTTAAATGAAAGCCTGCAGTATTTCCTTTCAAGGGCATGTCTACCCTCCAAACTAAAATACTGGCCCCACAGTACCAAAAAAAAAAAATCCTTACCTTACATCTCTGCTCCTTGTGGTTCTCCTGTTCTGCCTCTTCAAATTTCAGGAAACTGCTGGGTAGGAGCTGTCAGTGCCTCTTCTGGTGCTTCTTTCCTTGCTAACCTCAGCAAGGTCTGAGGCATGCTCAGTAGAGCCCTTTCCCCCCTCTCCCTCCCGATCCCTCCGTGGCTGGCAGTGTTATAACTACAAAAAGGGCTTCCAATCTGTACTTACACCTCCACATTCCTGCGCTGTTCTACACTGAAGGCAGCTGCGGCTGTGAGGTATAAGTAAAGATTGGAAGTGATTTTACACTTATGAATAGAGTGGTTGGGAGGGTATCCCCTGCATGGTGCCAAATTTTTTTTAAAAGGGTGGACATGCCCTTTAAAATGAGCCGACAATCACATCTCTGTCTGGAGCCTTTGAGAAATTACATTGGAGTGAATTTTCAAACTTCCTGCTTCCAGTAGGCTGAACCTTTCCAGCAATAACTTCTCACAAATTTTATCTAGAGATGTGATTTCGGTTTTATTTTGAAGTTACGATGGAAGGATTTTATATAATCCTTACTGGTTTGGAAGAATTGGAGACCACAGTTACCCTTTAATATTCATTGAAACAAAAACTTGACAAAATCATTAGCGTCAGTTTGTATTTTTTGAGGATTTCTGTGATAACATTTCCAGTTCTGGAGAGCGAGATGTTTCCTGGTTGATTATTTGCTATTGGTAGGTCAGTGCAGCATCCAGAACTTTAATTTATTAAAAAGCCTGATCTACTTTCCCAGTGTAAAACATTTTCCTATGGGAAACCCCCCAGACCATCTCTCTAATAATGCAGGATGCTGTATATTCAGTGTACAGCTCATAACCTAATCTTCCTTTATAACACTTCTTTCTTTTTTTTTTTACTTCGACATGAAAGGGAAAACAAACGCGAAAATCCTCAAGGCTTTTTATTTTTCAAGGATGAAAGGGAAGATTTCTAAGTGAGATCAATGAAGAAAGGGCTGAGATTACCATTGGTAAAAAGCAATGTCAACGTGCAGTTTCCATTCACAGATGTAAATATTAATGAATCTGCTTAGAGAGGCTGGAGGAATGGAACAAGATCGCCCCCTGTGCCTTCAGTTCCATAGACTCCCTGGCAATATTGGGCAGGTAATCGAACAGACTGGTCATAAAATTTTCTGATGATCTCATAAGAATTTCTTTAAAAAAACATTTTGAATACTTTTACATTTCAGCTGTCAATTAAGTGCCTTATTATCATAAGCTCCTCTGTTGTGTGCAGTTTTGCTGTAGCTGGAAGGGTGACAGTTGTTACGTGAACTGCATGGTGGGAAATTCCCTCTCCCAGTGCTGGTTCATAAGGATTACTGAGCATGCTTGCCCTCACAGTTAGTCAGAATAGTCAGGTAGGGGGCAAACTGAGCCTGAGTAGGTACTGGATTAAAGGTATGCAGCAACATGAATATCTAAAAGTGCTGCCTACATGTATTAATTTATAGATTAAAATGAGGCAAAGTCATACCCCAAAAAGACTTAAATGATAACTATTGTGTGTATGAAGTTTTTTTAAAAATACAGTTAAAATGAAAAGTACTTGGGACAGGGATATAGGACTGGTAATTCCTACTGTGTATTCCTCTGTGAGGCGCACCAGCCCAAATGATTTGATTCTGCCAGTCTTCATCATGGCTTCAGCACTATGAAGACTATTTCTATATCACATTTCTATCCTATCCATTGTTGGAATGTTGGAAGTGACACTATCAGGGCTATGTACTGAGAGGTGCTATTGCTCTCTATTGCTCTGAGTTACCATACCCCGTCCACCTCGGAGCAGGAGCAGTAGGGGGCATGATGTCACGGTGGATGGGGCATGGACGGAGCTAAGGCGGGCTAGGATGGAGCCATAGGAGGAGTTAAGGGTGGAAGTAACAGGGCGGGATTCCGGGGCTGGTATTTGAACAGGATTGACTGTGGGACTCAGGAATTTGTTCCTGCAACTGGGGCAATCTGTCCAAAAAGAGACACCTGGCAACACTGTTATTGCCCCCTTTAGGTAATGCACTAAGCCGATAGTGGCTCTCAGTTCATTGCGAATAGAGTTTGCCTGGTGTTAGAGATTACATCTCAAAGAGCCGTTATCGGCTCAGTACATTGGTTGAGGCAGTGACACAGTTTCTGCATAATGTGGCAACTGCCATTATCTGTCACATTGATACTTTGTACAACGGTTAATGTGACTTTAAGACCCAAATAGCCAATAATGGCTCCTAGTACATAGCCCTGTTAGTGTGAAATTCCAAGGACAGGAAGGGGCAAATCACGTAACTGCATAGTATTGACTCTGGTTGACAGTGACACGAATCAGACCAACACAGGTCTCTAGCTCAGAGGTACCTTGTAACTAAATGTTATACCTGCATCGTATTGTTATAACTGGGGCAAATGTAGCTGTGTATTCCCTGGAGGTTTTTAAAGCAAAAATAGACTGAAGATAACTGAAAAAGTCTTAGTGAATCTTCTCTGGCTTGTAAACTCTCCATGTAGCAGATGGATGTTTATGAGTCACAAATAGCTTGGCATGCCTGCAGCCTATATTAAATAATGAGTAGGCAGCTGGAGAGAGAGGCTGTACACAGGACACAGCTAAGGTGAAGTCAGACACCTGATAATTCTATTTCTTAGGAAGTCACTGCCCACTCATTTAGTGATCAGATATTAACCAAAGAAATGTGCTCGGGGGCAAGTTATAGGCAATGGATATCCCTTAAAGGGTATGTATACTGAAATAATGACTTTGTCTTATATTAATCTACTAGAGATTAAGCCCGTTACATTAATGGGTGCTAGAAGCCCAGAGACCCCCCTCTGTGGCAGAGTCTCCCCCCTCTGTGGCAGAGTCTCCCCCCTCTGTGGCAGAGTCTCCCCCCTCTGTGGCAGAGTCTAGTCTCCCCCCTCTGTGGCAGAGTCTCCCCTCTCTGTGGCAGAGTCTCCCCCCTCTGTGGCAGAGTCTCCCCCCTCTGTGGCAGAGTCTCCCCCCTCTGTGGCAAGTCCTCCTCCCCCTCTCTGTGGCAGATGTCTCCCCCCCTCTGTGGCAGAGTCTCCCCCCCTCTGTGGCAGAGTCTCCCCCTCTGTGGCAGAGGTCTTCCCCCTCCGTGGCAGAGTCTCCCCCTCTGTGGCAGAGTTCTTCCCCCCTCTGTGGCAGAGTCTTCCCCCTCTGTGGCAGAGTCTTCCCCCCTCTGTGGCAGAGTCTTCCCCCTCGTGGCAGAGTCTTCCCCCTCTGTGGCAGAGTCTTCCCCCTCTGTGGCAGAGTCTTCCCCCCTCTGTGGCAAGTCTTCCCCCTCTGTGCAGAGTCTTCCCCCCTCTGTGGCAGAGTCTTCCCCCCTCTGTGGGCATGTCTTCCCCCCTCTGTGGCAGAGTCTTCCCCCCTCTGTGGCAGAGTCTTCCCCCTCTGTGGCAGAGTCTTCCCCCCTCTGTGGCAGAGTCTTCCCCCTCTGTGGCAGAGTCTTCCCCCCTCTGTGGCAGAGTCCTTCCCCCCTCTGTGGCGAGTCTTCCCCCCTCTGTGGCAGAGTCTTCCCCCCTCCCCCTTTGTGGCTGAGTCTTCCCCCCTCCCCCTTTGTGGCTGAGTCCCCCCTCTGGAGCCCCCCCTCTCTGTGGCAGAGTCCCCCTCTCTGTGGCAGAGTCCCCCTCTCTGTGGCAGAGTCCCCCTCCCCTTTGTGGCAGAGTCCCCCCCCTCTGTGGCAGAGTCCTCCCCCTCTGTGGCAGAGTCCTCCCCCTCTGTGGCAGAGTCCTCCCCCTCTGTGGCAGAGTCCCCCCCTCTGTGGCAGAGTCCCCCCCCTCTGTGGCAGAGTTCCCCCTCGTGCAGTCCCCCCTCTGTGGCAGATCCCCCCCTCGTTGCAGAGTCCCCCCCCTCCTCTGTGGCAGAGTCCCCCCCCTCCTCTGTGGCGAAGTCCCCCCCCTCTGTGGCAGAGTCCCCCCCCCTCCTTGTGGCAGAGTCCCCCCCCCCCCTCTGTGGCAGAGTCCCCCCCCCTCTGTGGCAGAGTCCCCCCCCCTCTGTGGCGAGTCCCCCCTCGTGGCAGTCCCCCCTCTGTGGCAGAGTCCCCCCCCTCTGTGGCAGAGTCCCCCCCCTCCTCTGTGGCAGAGTCCCCCCCTCTGGGGCAGTCCCCCCCCTCTGTGGCAGAGTTCCCCCCTCTTTGGCAGAGCCCCCCTCCCCTTTGTGGCTGAGTCCCCCTCCCCCTTTGTGGCAGGTCCCCCCCCTCTGTGGCAGAGTCCCCCCCCTCTGTGGCAGAGTCCTCCCCCTCTGTGGCAAGTCCTCCCCCTTTGTGGCAGAGTCCCCCCCTCTGGATCCCCCTCTCTGTGGCAAGTCCCCCCTCTCTGTGGCAGAGTCCCCCCCTCTCTGTGCAGAGTCCCCCTCTCTGTGGCAGAGTCCTCCCCCTCTGTGGCAGAGTCCTCCCCCTCTGTGGCAGAGTCCTCCCCCTCTGTGGCAGAGTCCTCCCCTCTGTGGCAGAGTCCTCCCCCTCTGTGGCAGCCTCCCCTCGTGGCAGAGTCCTCCCCCTCTGTGGCAGAGTCCTCCCCCTCTGTGACAGAGCAGCTCTAGAAAAGCAGACAATTCAAACTCGATTGAGTCCCATTGGAGATACACAAGGAGATTCAATAAAAGTTCTAATCGTTTAATATGGTGCTAATTTTACACCAACCAATCAGATGTTAGCTTTCAAATGTTAAATAAGATCTGATTGGTTGGGGCAAAATTAGCACCATTTTAAATGATAAGAACTTTTATTGAATCTCCCTGACAGTTTTTAAGGTATGTATCCACTTAGCTTCCATCTTTAATAATTTTTCATACCTCTCACCTTTTCTGATGCCAAGTCTAACAATGGCTGCTCGGTTGAAGATCTGTCCGGCCCGGGCAACGATGCCCGACCAAACGCCTGTTTTGTCTGACAAAGTGCCCCTACAGGCACAATTATCGTCCGAAACAGCCGGGGCATACACATGTCACAGCTCAGCACCCGTGATCCCACACGCATATGAAGCTTTACTGTTGGGTATTTTACAAATCACTTACCAAAAAGGTCAATTAGACAGAGCAACAGTTGTTTGAGCAGCTGCACCGTGTTCCTCTATGGGTGAAATGGTGCCTAGTGAGCCATAAGACTCTTACTTTTCCCAACACTGCACTCTACATCATTGCCTTATTTGTAACTATCACAACCCTCCATTGCCCCTGCCGTCTGCTAATTAATGATACATCAAAATGTTCTGTCTGTGCAAATGAGAAACAGTTGGCACGTCTATGATAATCTGCAAGGGAACTGAGCTGATGTAAAAGACAAGGAAAAATGATCCAGCCACTTACCGTAGAGATATGAACAATAGTCATGCATGAGAACAATATATAGTATAGACTGTTGCTTCTTTATATCTGTGATATAGATATTGCACAATGGTTAAAAGCTGGGTTTTGTGGTGACTTTGTACAATACAGTTAAAGGATAAGTGCACTGTAAAATCAAGTTATGTTTATTTGGAAGCTGCAACTTTAAAAATACTGTTGCCATATTTTTTTTTTTACCTATGTCCCTCCAGAGCCTAGCTTTGTGCCTTGAGAGTTCTGACATCTTGTACTGGTTTTCTGAATGTTAAGCTCCGCCCCTCTGAGATTTCCTCTGCTTTCTCCTCTTGAGCCTCAAACGTAATGCTTGTGAGTTCCGTGCACACGCACGTGCACGGAACTCACGGCATTACTGTTTGAGGCTCAAGCAGGAGAGTGCATGGAACTCACACATTACCATTTGAGGCTCAAGCGGAAGAGTGCATGGAACTCACAGGCATTACCGTTTGAGGCTCAAGCAGGAGAGTGCAGGGAACTCACAGCATTACTGTTTGAGGCTCAAGCAGGAGAGTGCACGGAACTCACAGGCATTACTGTTTGAGGCTCGAGAGGAAGATGCACGGAACTCACAGGCATTACTGTTTGAGGCTCAAGCAGAGAGTGCACGGAACTCACAGCATTACTGTTTGAGGCTCGAGCAGGAGAGTGCACGGAACTCACAGGCATTACTGTTTGAGGCTCAAGCAGGAGAGTGCACGGAACTCAAAGCATTACTGTTTTGCTCAAGCAGGCCTCAATCAGGAGAGTGCACGGAACTCACAGGCATTACTGTTTGAGGCTCAAGCAGGAGAAAGCAGAGGAAATCTCAGAGGGGCAGAGCTTAACATTCAGCAAACCAGTAACAAGATGTCAGCAACTTCCAAGGCACAAAGCTAGGCTCTGGAGGGGCATAGGTAAAATAAAAATATGGCAACGGTATTTTTAAAGCTGCAGCTTCCAAATGAACATAACTTGATTTTACAGTGCACTTATCCTTTAACAGGAAGATGCAATAAAAGTTCTTATCGCTAAAAATTGTGCTAATTTTACAACAACCAATCAGATGTGATTTACTATTTGAAAGCTAACATCTGATTGGTTGGGGCAAAATTAAGCACCATTTTTAACAATAAGAACTTTTATTAAATCTCCCTATAGTGTGACAAATATATAATAAGCGAATCAAAGGCAGAATATATATTTTTTTCACACCCTTGTATAAATTGAAAACCACTTTGTTCCCATGGGATATGATTATAGTAATTGTGTGCAACATCAGGTAAGACACAGAGAGGAGGAAATACATCACTATAGACAGTCTGTAAAATAGAGACAAATGTAATGCAGGTCATAGAGGTCATTCCAGTCCAGATGATTTGAGGTGCTTCATAGAGCCTAATTCTTCTTACCAATCTAGCATTGGCTTCTAATCTGTACCATTTGTTTGATTGTCTACCCCTTCAGCTCGTATTTGAATTTAAAATGAATCCATCGTTCTTGTTATTGCTGTAATGAATAAAATACTCTAAATAGAAAAGCGCAGCTTTTTAACGTTAATCTCATTAAACGTCGTTTCCTGGAAATATAATGGTCCTTTGCACTAAACGGTTTTCTGCTTTCACTCATCCCTTTGATGACACGATTGGGTTTCAAGTGTCCGAGAGGAAGGAAAATACATTTATAGATTATGATCAGAATAACAAAAAGTTCAGAGAACAGACATTTCATCAAAGGGTTAGTGTAGCCTTGATCACGCTCTGATGATCCAACCATAAGGTCATCAACAACGTTAATAATAAGAGGCTTATAAAGCAATTCATAATATAGTTTTGAAAGGCAGCCATGTTGAAGACGGTGTGAACTATTCAAGGTCACTAAACAGTGGAGGATTGGCACCTTGTAGTCTAAATGGTAAACACAGTGCAGTGGTCCTTTTTATAGTAGGCAGATCATACACATGGGCCTACTTTTGCATGCAAAAGTATTTAGAAATTTTATTCATGCATACAAAATACATATCTTTTGCAAAATACAGTTTGTTATGTAGTGCATCTTCCATGTTGACATGCCCTTTCAACAATTAATTACGGTCATGCATTATAAAAGGTACGACAATATACTGGCATATTGGAATTGTTTATGTTAGAAAAGAGAATCTTCAAAGGAGGGTTAGCAATATATTTATGGTCAACACAAACACCTGTGTAACGAAAGACCAGAGAACAATTATGGTAATTCAGGTGGACTTCATCATGTAAGGAACTTACCAGTTTCCCCGCTCCATGGATGTGTTTGAACACCAGCAGAACCAGATTACTGAGTTTATGGATTCCCTGGCTTCTCGATTGCCTCCAGATCCTAATCCTCCTCCTGTTCCTGTGGCTGCTGCAGACACTATGTTAACTATGTTATGATAGGAATGCCCTGGCCTGGCAAGGGTTTATAAACCAACATCAAGTTAATTTTGAACTGCAGCACTTTGTTTCTAACCAGGCTAAAGTGGTGTATATCATTGCCCTACTTTAAGGTAATGCTCTAGCCTGGGCATCTCCCCTATGGGAAAGAAACTACCCCATGATCAACAATATTACCTTCTTCCTTGAAACTTTCCATAAAGTTTTTGATGATTCAGGTAGAACCACAGCCTCCACTTCCTGCTTCAGCTTTTTTGAAGGAACCTGCACAGTGGGACATAATGGTTTTAGTACCTTGGCTGCTAAAACCATTATCGAGGCCTTAACTTCAGCTTTTTGGCAAGGTCTTTCAGATCATATTACAGACAATTCCTATGGTTTAAGAATATCTAATTGCTCTTTTTATTTGGGTGGGTGCGTGCTTCAGGGAACGTCAAGCAGAAAAGTCACAGAACAGACTCTTCCCTTTTGAGCTTTTACCACGTCCTCCAAAATATTCTTTACTTGCCCCCAACTCTGAGGAACCCATTGGAGGGATTCACCTTTCTGCTGAAGAAAAGCTTTGCAGTCAAACCAATGGTCTTTTTCTTTACTGTGCTTCTCTGGTACAGTCAAACCTCCCTCCCAAAGAGAATACTTAGAGCTTTTCCTGACAGTTACTTCTTACAGATTCCCTTTGTTTCTCTACTAGGTGTTCCACAGTTTTCCCTAACTCAGCTACCGTATTCCAGGTTTTAGCTATTGATGGAAAACCACCATCTTCTAAATTTATCTCTAAATTCCCTTTTAAATGTTGTCTCTAAGTTGGTATTCTAGATGAGAAAAAATGTCTTTCCTAGTCATTCAAAGTCCTTCTGCTCCATTAATCCATTGACTTCCATGGCTTCATTTACATAATACTGTCATAGATTGGATAAAAAATAACCTTGTCTCTTGGAGCTCATTTTGTCACACCACCTTTTTGTCTGCCATTACCATTCAATGCTCCTCAATCTCCCATCTGGGCCATCACTTCCTGAACACTATCTAAAAATTTAAAACGTTTTATGTAAATAATCTGCTGAGACTCTCCACCACACCGACTGCCCTATCGACCTCCTTAATGGAACTATGCCACCCTGTGGACGTTGGTATCATCTACCCCAAACTGAAACTACTGCCAGGAAAGAAATCATAAAAGAACATTTAGTTAAAGGTTTCATATGACCTTCCACCTCTCGGGTTCCTTCTTTGTTGAAAATAAAGATGGAGGAAATGGCCAAGCACTGATTATAGGGGGTTAAATGAGATTATCAAAGAATCGTTATCCACTTCCTCTTACCTCCAAAGGAGCTAATTAATTTAAATTGGATCTTAGGTTAATCTGCATCCATTAAAGTAGACGGGTGGAAGACATCTTGACGATATCCTGCTTTATTCTAAAACCTTCTTTCTCAAGTGTTGTCTTGTCTACGAGAGAATAATCTGTATGCCAAAATGGAAAGGTGTCTCTTTGAGGTTTCCCAAGTTATCCTCCTTAGCTGATGTCGGCCTCTGTTAGTGCCTCCTCGTAAAAGCGCACTCTCTGAGTACCCCTGAAACCCTTCTAGGGCCCCTATTTCTGTCACAACAGAACTATTAAGAATTTGTGGAAGCGAGGGTGTTGGAGATATGCATTTCATCATTAATTTTACAAAATTTGGTCAGTGAAATGCAAGTCAGTGTAATATTTTATAATATAATAATATATATTTCAAAGGTTAATACCCATAGTAACAGTGTACTTATTGCATAGGTAGGTGGGAAATGGCTAAAATATATATCTAAAAAATGTAACATGCTAATGATATAAATCTAATTGCAAAGTGACAAATGACATTATGCAGAATCTACGATTGGATTCCTATACAATTAGGAATTAACGTTTAGACCATTAGCAGGTGCTGGGAATAGTTCCTACATCCTAAAAACCCAGATGAACAGAAATGCACCTGTTTGCTATAACCCGAAGGAACGTTACACATGCTCATTGTGCATGGTGGATGGAGACGGAGCACATCTGGAGGATGGCTGGAGCTTGGAAATTAGAATAACTTGTATGTTTATTAAAGGGCATGTCCACCCACAAAACTAAAATTTAATCCCATACTGGTCCCACTCTGTAGTTTAATAAAATCCTTACCTTGCATTTCTGCTCCAAATGATTCTCCTGCTATGCCCCTCCAAAGTCCAGGAAACTGCAGTGTAAGATCTGTCCTGCTCCTGCGTCTGCCTCAACCTCGACAAGGTGTGAGGCATGCGCAGAAGAGCCCTCCCCCCCTCCCTCTCCCACCCGCTTTGGTCTCCCTCCCCCTAGCGTAAATCTGTTTTTATATAATATAGTTCATGTTCCCCCAGCCCCAACCGCTATAATTATATCACCAGAAAGTCCCCCGATCATTACTTACCTTACCCCTCTCCTTCGCCGTTGTGAGCATCCAGGACCGCGGCTGCCGATCCTGCTCCCTGCTTGCAGTTCCGTGCAAGCAGAGGGCCGGGCAGTGCGGCGAAGGAGAGGGGTAAGGTAAGTAACTGTCGGGGGACTTTCTGATGATATAATTATAGCGGTTGTGGCTGGGGGAACATGAACTATATTATATAAAAACTTTTTTATAAAGGGTGGACATGCCCTTTAACACTGAATATTTTAAAAATGATCCCACAAATGCTAGTTCAAGGAAACGTAAAAAAACATTTAACAAAATGAATTGTCACATTAGAAAAAAACAACTTCTCTTCTATAACAGCAGATTTAAAAAAAGAAAAAAATCTATTAAATATGAAAAGTACCTGGGGCAGGTAGGTATGATTAGTAATTCCTACCTCCCAATATTGTTTCGGTTAGGAGCGCCAGCATAAAGAAAACTGCTTCATGCACTTCCAGTTTTCCATCTGCCAGGCTTTCTCTGTGCTTCAGCACTATCTATAACACAGAAAATCCCAGAACACTACCCTGGCAGATGAAAATTTTACGTGCTGGTGCTCATCCAATAAAATGATATTGGGAGGTAGGGATAATCAATCCTACCTCCCTGCTCTAAGTACTTTTTATTTTTAAATAGTTAATTTTTACAGTGTAGCTGTCCTGACACACACACACACATATATATTCTAATAAAAACTAACAAGGAGACTATTTGGCCTTGCAACACTGCTGCAGTTGCCATAGTTTCAGACATCACCAGGCAGACACTATTTAAAGTTGCACAGATGGAAAACAAAAAGACAGATGTTTAAAAAAACCCAAAAAACTCTTTCAATGTATAACGGCAAAGTTATTTAGATTATTTTAATTTACAGAATGCTTAAGTTAAATTTAAGATAACTATCCCCTTTAGTGATTAGAGACTGATCCATGTAATTCTCTGCAGGTGCTGTTTCATAATTTTGCAGCGTATTCATTGATGCAAGCAGCACATCTCATCTATCTCTATGTAGACACTTGCTGAACTCTCTGACATGGGGTTTGCAACTCACTGTTCAGTTTCCTACATGAAGGGCTCCGTCACACTAGTGCGCTATTAGGAACGGTCAAATCACGCTCTTAAAAGCACACAATAATGTTGGGCTACGGGGCCGGCCACATCATCTCCGTTGGTGTCTGCTGTGCTGTGATCTGCTTATTAGAGTGCATGCGATCACCATTTTTGGTGCGATTCACATGTGCTCCGATAAGGGCAAATTTCCGAAATCGCACAAGCAAGCGGCTGAGTGTGGCCTCAGTCTAAATGAGATCTGTCTTTTGAGATCAATTGTAGGGAACCACCCAGCTAGAAGCTGATTCCGGGTCTTAGACATTAGATTTTGATAGTATTTTCTCCTTCATCTTTGCCTTGTTGCTGTGCTCATTTCTGCCATTTTTATGAGTCCCTTATAAGTCTCTCACTTAGATACTCCTATATATTCTGTATATATATATATATGAATACAGCTATGAACTCTCCTTTATATGAGACTTCTACTTAAACTATCTATCTGCACCTTTAAGGGTTTATAATCATCTGTCCGATGTGTTGGACCTTTTATTAGATCACCCATTGGATACTTCCCTGTATTTTAGGATGAGAGACTCTCCCCTTGTGGTCTCTGAGGAAGCTGAAGTTATCCGCGAAACGTGTCAGGCCACACCCCCTTCCCCTACCTTCGATTGTAGTGCCGTGTGTTCTAGTATCTTGATTTTATCTGCTGCAATAAAGGCTACGTTTTATCATATCACAATGTTTGTGTCTGATGGTTCCAGTCTGCCAGTACTCTGCTCTACAATCTGCCATGGTAAATGTCTGTGGAATGAAATACACTTCCCTACCTCAGCTTAGTAGCAGAGTTTGGATGTGATTGGATGATCATTAGCACCAGTTTGGTATAATTGGTCAGTCCCACACTTCACTGTAATCTTACAGAATCCCTGACATTGTACAAGTGCACCTATGAAAATTGATGCTGAGTGGAAGGTGAGGGGCAGCCACACCCAATATTGATTTAATTTAGAATTAAAGGGGAAGTTCAGTGCAAATACATGTACTTTTAAGAAAAAAGAGCAGTGTTTTTCCACCCCAATGACCTTAACCTGCCAATTCAGTATTTTGTCTGTGTATAAATACATGCTTTCCAAATACCGACTTCCTGTTTGCAGGAATAATGTGTGACAAGAGGATGACCAACCTAATATGAGAAAACTCTGCCTGCTAACGATCAAAAATGCGCTGGTGCTGGGGGAAATATAAATCATGACAAACAGAACAGAGGAAAGACCCAAAAAGCAACTAACTAGCACACGCAGCATACTGCAGGAAAAAATTAATTCCACTACTTTGTCCATGATGTTTTTCTGAGGGATATAGTCCACTCTTTCTGAAGCAACACGTTACACGTGAGCTAGATGCTCCATGTATACCCCCAACGGGGTGATAAAGTAGTGATAGAAAGTTCTCCCATACTGGACTATCACTGACCGAATTACCATATTCTCCATTGGGTTATGTCTAGTCCTGTTGTTTTTATCTAGCACTGTGCATTTTATTCTGTGTCCCTTTTTAGGGTCACTTTGGTGTTAGGGTTACCTGCATTTACCCATGATAAGCAGTGTTTTGTACAATAGGTGTATGGATTAAGGTGTATGGGGTTATTTATGCATTATATGTACTATGCCTTTGTAACACAATTTACTTGACTATATGCAGGTGTATTTATTGTAGTTGGCTGAAACCACCTATTGGTAACCTGTTGTTAATTCATATGACCGGGTGCTTTACATATGGAGTCCTGTTCAATTAGGTTATTTTATGCAGTAGCCAAAGTGGCCCTGACCCGCTAAAAATGCAATTTTTCCTACATGTGGACGGTGCCCAACAATTGGGCGTCCTGTCTTCACACAATGTATGAATGACTACATACTGTATATAGCTGCTGTTTTATTGGTTTCCTCACCTGAGAAGGGGGCGTTGGGCTTTTTTTCCTCCCCCTGACCCTCTGGAAATGTGGTTACAGGCAGGAGACACTTCTATTCGTGTCCAGGCACAGCTGTGCACATACCAGCAGAACCCAACGCCAGAGAGAGGGAATATTAAATAAAAATAACCAGACCAGTGCTTTTTGGATGTGGTGTGGGAGGCAAGTGTGAGAATAGTGCTGGTGGAATAAGGCTATTCTCACACTTAACGCCATATTTATAATTCTGTGATATCGCTTTTTTTCTATACCGTGTCTTTAACAAACGTAAAATTACGTTTGCGATCGTACAGCCACGGCCCTACATTTATGAATGATCGCTCAATATAGTAAAGTTCCCCAATGGTAATGTATGATTGCGATCATAATTGTATGGCCGTGATCGTATGTTTATGATCCTGAATGGAATTGTACGTTCGTTCATACATTACCATTGCGGAAGTTTAATACCACGTGTTAATATACGCGTGATTGTTCATAAATGTAGGACCATGGCCGGACTTTTACGGCCGAGGTCGTACTTTTCTGAAAACCTGCTGTATCTGAAGTTTCGGGTCCCGTAGTTACTGACTATGGCCCTTACCTCCCACATTGCAGCCAAAAACATTTTAAGGTAATGCTAAAAAGAAGATGTCTAAATACAGGAAAACAAGGATCAGTATTAATAGGCAAATAAT
Source organism: Hymenochirus boettgeri (assembly GCA_019447015.1). Lineage (NCBI taxonomy): Eukaryota > Metazoa > Chordata > Amphibia > Anura > Pipidae > Hymenochirus > Hymenochirus boettgeri. The sequence continues at coordinate 38,680,494 of CM033473.1, forward strand.
TACAATTTTGGAAGAAGGGTGATGGGATGTTACACAACTGGAAAGCCAATCCCTACGGCCATCACCCTTCTTCCAAAATTGTGTTTAATTTGTATTAATACTAGGGATGGATGAATTTCAAATCACATATTACTTAAGGGACGGGAACGCTGACCAAACGCACGGAAAACACAATGCACTTAGTGGGACCTAACCCTTACATCTTATAGCATGCTGGGAAAACATGCAGCATTGTGGCCAGAAATCAAGTGTTGGCCAAAAAAAAAAATAATCCCACATTAGACCTTTGTACTTGTAGTCCACATACCTTGTGTTGTTATGTGTGAGCTAATGCTTATCTCTTTTTTTGACAGCTGCCACCCCAGGTCACAAGGAGAGAGCACTCTATAGTTCTAATTAGTCCCAGTTTCCAAATGAAGGGAGGCACGCTCTGGAAGTAGTGAATCAAACAATCATTTATTAAAGTGGTTGAAAGTATATGAAAATGTTTTATTTAATATCTGAAAAAAAAGCAATAAAAATTTAATGTTAAAAAAAAAAAAATGTATTAAAGTGCTGAACAGAAGCCAAATACACAGCGTTTCGGGGAGTCTTAGCCCCCTTCCTCAGTTTCCAAATTAATCTGGTTTCAAAACGGAACTGCTGTTTTTTTAAAATCTGCAAACAGAATTTTTTAAACTGAAAATGCCAAATAATACAAATTTGAAAATTAAATTAAAAACTGTATTAGAAAATTCTAAAACTCTGATAGAAAATTTGTGACATTCCCATTTAATTAGGTTCAAATCGGATTTTTGGCAAATGGACTAGATGCTATTCAGGGACCATTCTATATTAAAGACATACAAGGCCACTCTGACAAAGGGTATCTGTCCTAGAAATGCTGGAAAACGCTTTTGTACTACCTTTTCACCCGATACCCGAATAGTTTCTAGTTCAGTGTTGGTGAGCAGGCACGCGTGCCAGAGGTGGCACTCAAAAGCCTCTCTGTGGGCAAGCATGCACAGCTGAGTTAATCAGAGTTTCATACCAGAAAGCCTTAGATATACGCCCCGGACTGCTCCCCTTTCTGTAGCAGTGAGAGAGGTCATGTGCACATTCCAGTACACAAGGAAGGGGAGGGGGAGTACATTAAGGGAGAAACTGCTGCGCATGAGCTCTCCTCTGTCCTTCTCTGTCCCGTAGCTGCCACAGCATGCTAAGGAGGTGAGGAGTGTCAAATCACTCAGTTTAATGTACTTCTACACTAAGTTTCATATGGGGGGGGCAGAGAAGCCGGGGGGAAAGGGATTTCTTACCCAAAACAATAGTAAATTTATTTAATGTTTGTGCTTTAAAGTTCAGCTCTGCTTGAATCCCTGTTTGGTATCTGAAACTCTATTATAGTGTTGGCACTATGCAATAAATAATTGGGTTTTTGGTTGTAGTTTGGGCATTCTGTCTCTAAAAGGTTTGCCATCATTGTCAGTGGCGTAACTATTAGGGGAGCAGGTGGAGCTACCACAAGGTGGCCTAGGAGCCAAGGGGGGCCCCATCTTCATATTTTTTCTATGACAGATGTAGCCTCCACCCAGAAAGCCACTGTTGATGAAGCACAGATAGGGGCCCCATCATAGTTTTGCTGGGGGGTCCAGGGATTCCTAGTTACACTACGGATCACTGGTCTAGTCCATTTTCTGCACTATTAACTGGTAATGTTACATATTTTCAATTGCATTGGCAAAAATTTTCTCACCTGGGCAATGTAATAACAAGAGGGTGTGAAAACCTAGCTAGGATATCAACACATTGTTAGGACAAACATACAAAGAAATGAAAGAAAATTAGTTTTACGTTGATGATTTACTGGACCTGTTTTAGTTAATAAAACCTGTAATTGGTTTAGTTTTATGAATGTAAACAGAACATTGCTGGCTCCACATCTGATTTGATCTCCAGAGGCCCCAACTAGCAATGCATTGACCCATCTCATTGGCTCCTGCAGAAACACCAAACTAGGTTCCTAATTAGTTTTTCGAATCTGCTAATTAGTAATTAACATTCATTATAGAACCAGACTCTTATATTAACATTTTCAGCTAACTTACATTTTATCAGACATACATAAATTATTTGTAATGAAAAAAGAAATATTTTAATCTGCTCTACCTGTGTCCATACTTACACTATTCAAATAGTTTCAAAAAGACACTGTGCGGAGTCCTCTCATTGACTAATTTACCTTCCTGACAATGTTCCATAAACACCAGCTGATCATTTAATGATTAATATTATACTGTAATGTTGATCACAAATCTGGGGAACATCGGTATATACATCCACTGGATGGCCTGATATTTAGATACATTCACAGTTCATATCTAATATGAAGAAGAAGATGTAGATTTATGTAAGATCAACACAAAGGTTTCTATTTTTGATTCCAAAGATGGTAGGGAATAGGGATGCCAACTTTGGAAAGGGATTCTGTACAAATGTGCAGCCTTATTTTGGAACTGCTCCCATGGGATAAACTATCGAGCAATTTACTGGTCTGGTATAAAAATAACCCAAGTAGAATATCTGTATATATGCTGTTTAGTCTCCTTTTCTTCTGGCTGCGCTTATTAAAAAAAAAATATATATATATTTTTAATAATAATAATAATAATTTCTAAATAATTCTGCTATCCAAGAAGAAATGTAATCACTGGATTTAGTTTGTTAACAAAAATGTTTCCCATCCTCTTTGAGATATTTTATGGGACTTCTTTTCGTGGTATTTATAAAAAAGTGAAAAAAAAGACTTTGCGTCTGAAAACCGCGAACAGGCGCGATAAAGAGCGAAAAGTATCGCAGCAAAAACTTAACGCGTCTACAAGATGACCGCATTGCGAAAACCATTAGACATAGCCAAACAAAAGTAGCTCCTCCCCACTCATATTCTCTAGCCACAATGATCAGCTTAAGCTGCTTGTTTAAATAGTGTTTGTTATCAATCAAACTTTATTGTTCCTGTTTTTTAATTATGTTAAATTTGTAGCAAAAGAAGTGAAAACCCAATCCACAATCCAATCATTGTTACTGGCTAGCCAGCTGTTCAGCGTTCTTGGCACTATATTTCAATTTAGCAAAAATTGGGAGAATACAGAGAAAGAAAAATAATAAAGTTGACAACACGCCTATTAACAGCGTAAATGCGCATTCGAAAGGCGAACGGACAGAATGAGCTGTTGGAACAACGCAAATGCGCATTCGAAAGGCGAACGGACAGAGTGAGTTGTTTTAACACTACCAAAAAGCAGAGCATAAAGCATACACCCTGAATGCTAACAATTGGCCTCGCATTGGAAATGCAAAAATGAGCCTACATTGTGACCGCTAAAACACCCCAAGAAAAAAGGGGGTGTGGGTGCTTTCACGTGAAAGACAAAATAACAGACCTCATTTAAAGTCCAAGCTAAAAATGTGATGAAAAAGGCAAAAGAAACGTTACATCCCTTAAAGTCATTGTGGAAAGTATACTCAAATTTAGCGAAAAATAAACATCTATACCTTCATAGATGTGTCCAAAAAAACATGTTAAAATAGTAGTAAGATAGTATGTTGTATTGTAGTATGAATGTGTTGTAATTTTTGGGTGCATTAAAAATCATGAAAAACTCCAAAATCTCAACAGACATGGTAAAAAGATGCCTTTTCGCCACCTTCAAGTTCGCGATAATATTCCGCTCCATTTAAAGCGAAAACACACTTTTTATAAATCGCGTTATGCCTTTTTGCTCTATTTTCGCTCAAATTACCATTGCGATGTATGGCAAAGTATGGCGAAAAGGGTTTTAGCGATAGGTTGTGGAAACGTTTTTGCCACTCATTAACTCCACCTTTTTAAATCGCGTTAACTGGCTTTTTGGGGAAAAACCATGTGGAAAGCGAAAACTTTTTGAGACTTTTCGCCCTTTTAGAAATATGCCCCTTTGTTTCCTTTTTTTGTTTCACATTGTCTGAAGAAGGTACACTATCAGCACTGAAATGTCACTTTGGTGTCCCTATAATAGTACACAGGACTGCAAGACTGATGTTAATGGTGTTTCCTCTTGTGTAAATCAAGGTAAAGGGGAAAATCTTTGCCTTTTTCTTGGTAATGGTACAAATATTACACGTGGATTGACTAGAACCCAATATGCTCCCTGGCAGACTTACTGACTGATTAACCATTCATTATTCTATTGTGAGGAATTGTCGGTTTTAGGCAAAATTTTGATTGGTCATTATTTATCAGAATGTGATTGGTTGGGTCTGAAATTACAGATAACATTTCAGCCTGATTTGATTAAAAGTAGCCAAGCATGAAATTATGCCTGGATTTTATGTTATAAACAAACAGACAGGGTGTATGTAAGGATCACTTAGAACACTGGAACATTAAGTAATGTTGGCCACACTGCCTAGGCTTATCATTTTTTGGATATATTGTATTGGATTTTATGTTATACCATCACTATGGGTAACATGCAGTACCTACACTAATTAAGATTTTAGTGAAAGTAATATTAAAATTCATTTGTATTAAAATGGAGGCAGATTTAAGTAAACGTTTTATAGTAATACATCTGAATTGGTATGTTCCCACCCCTCCCGGATTCTGGGGGGAGCTCTCCCGCAATGGACCAGGGCAGGTAAGAGACTTCAGGGGCAACTTTGAAACATACTAGTAATGAAAAAGCTCAATTTTAAGGGGGGTGATTAACATTTATAGCTAAATTTTATTTTTAACTGGACTTGCCCTTTAAGGCTGATGACCATTGAGGTATTGTTTGACAGTACACTGGTATTTAACCAACCCTATTTTAGATGATGTTGAATTCATAACCATGTTATTTTCCATTTCCAATAAACATAAAAAATTAAACACAAACTATGTTGAAAACATAAAGTTATTTGCCTGCGGGAGCAGAATAAGAATATCAGCCCGGGGACCAGTTGCTTGTTGATGAGTTCACTGCACTAGGAAAATGTCATCATCAAGGGACTCGTGGTTTCAGGCCCTAAACTATTAGCGGTAAGAGAGGAAAACATTAGTCAACGTTAATCAAGATTAGATCCCCATCAGTTAGTATTCTAACTAAGGAGGGCGAGGCCCTAGGAGAGCAGAATGGGAAAATAATCTAGTGAGAGAATGACTTACTGGGACCCTCTGGCTGCTTTTTATCTCCTAGAATTCTCCAACTGCTATATATTACATTAAATTGATGTACTGTATTATTTTATATATATGTATGTAGAAGGATTGTGGAAGCACACTTTGAAGTGCTACTAATCTGGCCAATAATCTATACAAATATAGAAAAGATAATCAATTATTGTGATCACATGAATGAAACTACGGCCCTTTAATTTTAGGTCCTATGCCTGTGCCTCATTTTAAAAAGCCAATGGGATGGGGGAAGTGAGAAAGCCTGTAATATTGATCCATTGTGTAAGTATGAGGAATGCAAAAGTTTGCTAATCATAATTAAAGTAAAAACGGGTAGAAGTTAGGAAGCTGGGGTTACCTTGATGTGGTTGGAAGGCTTTTCATTCATGTGGTCACAGTAATGTATACTAAAAATCCTTGGTTTATAATGTATGCAAAAAAAAATAATGAACTGATCTTCTCTGCACTGCAGAGTTAAAGGGTTTGGGTTAATTGTTTTTTTGGAATTTTCAGGTGGTGGGTTCAAAATATGTAACATGTTACAATACAGACTTTGAAAAAGCTATAACTGCTCACATTGGTTGTTCTAAAGGTCAGTTGTTGTACTTTTATCCAATGGGAAGAGTTAACCAAGAAGAGCTTATTTCTGTTTTTAAAACCTACTTTAACTAACACAAATAGATAAAAAAATGTACATTGTTTTTTAATGTTCACCTGATCCTCCTTCCAAAATAAAACTCCAAATAAAGCACCTCTGCTGTCTCTCTCAATTCCCTTTTAGAAAACAAAACAATTACCGTAGGCTTCTGTGTCTTTCTATGACATTTCCCTGCTTGAAAGTCAAAAAGAGAATTAAGATGTGAGTTGGATTTTGCAGTCAGCCCCTCTTGTGTGTGGGATCCAATTACATGAGGGAGCAGAGAAGCACAGAAGACATTTATCAAAACCGTAAATGAGCCACAAATGCAAAATATGCAAATATAAAGTCATTTTCTCTGGCACGATGGACGCTATGAATAAGCAACTGCATTTAGCATCTTTATTTAAATCCATGTTAGGATACAAGGGAAAAAGGGAAATGCAGAATTGACATCTATATACTGTATCGAGTTTTCTTATCGGTATCTGTCCTGTCCTAGGGGGTATCAACTCGATGGGTGGTTGACTGACCACCTGCTTATAGCTTAAAAAGAAGTCTTCTAGATGCTCTATGTTCTTCTTCTCTTTAAACGGAGGACTGTTATCATTCCTTGAACCCCAGGCAGGGCAGTTGCTTCTCTGGGGCCGGATTTACATTTCAGGAGCCAATAGGCACAAAAATATAACATATTGATGGCAAAAGGGAGTAGGGAAGATTATTTAATGGAATGTTGGGGGCTAGAAGATGAACATGTGTAAAGTAGAAGGGGGAGTAGATCACATGACAGATAGGAAGAACAGGTGGAAGTTGGAATGAGGATGTAACTAATAAGAGATAAGAAAAACATTTGGGATTTACAAACCAAAGCCTGTGGGGAACCAACTTGTTTAACATTATGAGTAGAGAGGGACCGAGTTTTGCATTAAAACTTCAGATTTCACAATTTCATGAAAAAGGCTCAATCCTAGCAGGGAAATTGTGAAAAAACCCACATGCCAAAGCCTACCTGCCAATTACAGGATGGTCAGGACTGCAGCAGCCAATTATGGCTATTGTACTTTGTGCCAGTCCTCTGACAATAAACATCCCTGTTCCCACTCCCAGCAGCCATTTGTCACTATGTTAGTGAGAGCTGACCTTTGAGACAGGTAGAGACAGACAGTGCTGTGTAGAGATAGATAAACTGTCCTTGTGTATGAATTCCAATAGCCAGCCTTCCAGCCAGTCCATTAACCATCATTGCTTATAATATATTTGTATTCATACATTATAAAAATATCCAAACATATTTAAAATGATTATGCTAGATGGGTTGGACTGGATGGACGTATGTCTTTATTCAACCTCAATTACTATACTATACATAAAAACATACAGGCTTATTTACCAAGAGGTGCAAACATTTGTCTGGACTGTTACTTTGACCCAACCAATCAGGTGAGTCATTTTTAATGATCTACAACAAATCATTTTAATTGCAAAGTTTCACCTCCCATAGACTCTAGTTTGATGGTGAAATTTTGGTTCCTCTAAGCCACCATCTCCATAAAGAATACAACGCTCTCTTATGAACACATCTGCATATGTGGCAATGAAATTCATTGATCAGTAGCTGCAAAATAGTTTCTGAAAAGCTGTTGTTTACTCACTATTGTGCTTTTGGATCAATACAAAACTGATGTGAGGTTTACACACTGCAAACAGAAAGGCTTAAACCTGATTTAGGTTACAAAGTCACTTGTAATGGACTGTGGCTTGACAAGAGACTTAATGAACCGTATTATAAAATGACTTCTAGCAGACGCGCTTGGTGCTTGCCAATAAGAGAGCTCTGTTTTTTATCGGGTTTTTGAGACAGCTGTCTAATGTTTTACAATCTATGGTTGGAATCTATAGTAAAATTATAATAGGTTCCCTTAGGGAATTTTTCAGCATGTATCACAGAGAAATGCTGGAACCTTAGGGGAAGTTTATTTTAAAGGGGAATCTTCTGTTTTTATCTCCTTTATCCTAATTTTCTGTAAATGTAAAGGATTCTGCTTTACAGATGATTGTGTTTTTATGGAATGCAACATGTAGTATCCCAGAATACACACAATGTTCTAGTTCATGCCCCTATCACCTCTCCCCTGGACTACGGTAACACCCTCCTGTGCGGTCTACCAAGCAACCTGCTAGCACCCCTTCAATCAATCCTTGACTCTGCTGCCAGGCTCATTCACCTTTCTTCCCGCTTCTCACACGCTGCCCCTTTCTGTCAATCTCTCCACTGGCTTCCCATTACCCAAAGGATCCAATTTAAAGGACAATTATACTCAACTTCCCTCCGCTCCTCTTCTTTGTTCATTAGCTTTTACCCAGGGTGAGGACCTGAACCACTAAGTCCTCACCCCTGGGTTCCCGTAACCTACAGCAGAGTCTTAGAGCAATGCTCTAACCTTATCCTACAAGGCTCTCTCCAATATAGCCCCCCATACATCTCTGATTTGATAAACAGATACTACCCAAGAAGTAACCTCCGCTCTGCTAATGATCTTCTCCTCTCATCCACTCTGATCACCTCTTCCCACTCTGATCACCTCTGCTCTGGAACTCTCTTCCTCACTTTATACGTCACTCACCATCACTTCATATCTTCAAATGCAACCTCAAATCTCACCTCTTCAGGCAAGGTTACAATCTGGGCCTGGACACTTCTACCCCTCTTACTGACCATCGAGACCGCTAGTTATACTCCACTGACAACTTAGTTACAGATACTGATCTGCTTCACCTTATGTCTCATCCCCATCTCTATCTGGGCCTGGACACTTCTACCCCTCTTACTGACCCATCGCAGACCCGCTAGTTATACTCCACTGACAACTTAGTTACAGATACTGATCTGCTTCACCTTATGTCTCATCCCCATCTCCTCTAGACTGTAAGGTTACCACTCTGTGGCCGGACACTTCTACCCTCTTACGACCCATCACAGACCGCTAGTTATACTCCACTGACAACTAGTTACAGCTACTGATCTGCTTCACCTTATGTCTTATCCCATCTCCTCTAGACTGTAAGGTTAAATCTGGCCTGGACACTTCTACCCCTCTTACTGACCCATCGCAGACCTGCTAGTTATACTCCACTGACAACCTAGTTACAGCTACTGATCTGCTTCACCTTATGTCTCATCCCCATCTCCTCTAGACTGTAAGGTTACAATCTGGACCTGGACACTTCTACCCCTCTTACTGACCCATCACAGACCTGCTAGTTATACTCCACTAACAACTTAGTTACAGCTACTGATCTGCTTCACCTTATGTCTCATCCCCATCTCCTCTAGACTGTAAGCTCTCGGGCAGGGCCCTCCATCATATTGTACCACAGTAATTCCTGTAACTTACCACACTGAATGCTGCTGGACCAGCACTTGAATTATTTGCACTTTTGTAGCATGTATGTTTTCTTAGTGTATATTAATGCAACTGTTAAGCGCTACAGAAGATGTTGGTGCTATATAAATCTACAATAATAATAATACTAAAAATAAAATAAATACATCCTATATAATAAAACCCTTGTCTGAGTCCGTGTGTGTACCCTCCTTTGCTGCTAGGTGGCCACCCCATTACACAATAAGGTTTAAAGGATGCGATCTGGCCAGCGGGTGTCCTCAGTGAGCACACTGTTTCAGGGAGAGTAAGTGGAAAGCTGCCTGCAGTAACGGAGGTTGTATAGAGTCCCCCACTGAGAGGGACTCTGGACTTAGGACACCTGTGGGATTCTAGGCTTGGAACACTTAAGAGGGGGACTCTGGGCTTCTAGTGCCCTCCAGCCCCAATGACTTGAAAGCAGAAATGAAGTGCAAGGCATTCTAGCTGTGTTTGTAGAAATGTGATGATTCTATAGCAGCCTGGGGGATGGTACATGTTAATTTGAAGTTAAGATACCCAAAATAAGTTCAGTGCAAACACATATACAGAAAAAAGAGCAGTATTTTTTCATCCCAATGACCTTAATCTGCCAATTCAGCATTTTGTCTATTTATAAATAAATGCAATCGAAATACTGACTTCCTGTTTGCAGGAACCCTAATAGAGACCGTTATGATCTTGCCCTTGACCCAGTGCCTGGGTTGATTCAGTTGCTCAGTAGAGATCTGAGCATCTTTGACCCATCCAACAGCCAATCAGTAGAAATAACTGTTAGGAACATTCCAAGGAAGTGGTGCATCCTGGGAAGAAGAAGGACCATTAGAACCTGAAATGTCAGCTCACTAATGTCATCAGCAGGGAACAGCAAAGGGAATGAAATCAACTGATTTTTCAAAATGGGAGAGAATATGTAGAATAACTAAATATGCATTACACAAACTAACAATTTAACAAATATTGATCATTTCCCCTGAACTGTCCATTTAACTCTCCCTGTATGAAGTTTTTTTTGACTGCTCAGCCTTGCTTATATAGAGGTCGAAGGTAGATCAGTAGCTACCTTACAATTCTTGTTCTAGGGGCAGAGAGGGAGGGGGCTAGAGTGCCCACCAAGCATGTGTAAGTTTGTAAAATTGTCCAGGACACACACTGGTAGGAGGGCTGCAGAAAGATCATTTCTATGAAAAGCTGCTTATTTGAGAATGGAAATATTTTAAAATCCATATTTATTTATATTTTAGCTGTATTTCTCTTAATACACTTAATATAAACAACATATTGAGCCTGTACTTTTAGCAATAAAAACATTGAAAAGAATCATTTTTTGGGTTTGTGTTGTCTGTAGTTTTGACCTCAAAAATGTAAAAAAAAAAAAAAGAAATACTAAATTTGCTCACTGTATCTGGTAATAATAACAACATATTCCATTAAGTTGACTGTACAGATCACTCTTATTATAAGCCCATTTTGGTAACACAATGAAGCTGATGGGTAGAAGAAAGTATCATGAAAGCATGTTATTTATAGTTATCCATTACATTTATTTTACTGTGTTTGTGTTTAAAATAGAAAGCCGATAAATTACCATTAAACATAGTGGTTACTTAAACAACTTACAATATCCAGTTGTGGGCTTTCTATGTTAACACCATCTTTAATAAAACACAGTAAAACAAGTATATTTTTATTGGTACAAACAAACATTAGTCTTGTTCCGAGCCTTTGGAGAATAAAGCTTGACATTACATTGGCATTAGAGTTTGGGAATATATATCTCCAGGCTCTGACACTCCAATCTCAGTCAAAGGGAGCATATGTAATAAAGACTGCAAAAGCAGACAGTGGAGGAGCTTGGGAGCAGCCGATTACCTCATGAGTATAGTTTTCCTTTAATTAACATCCTAATGTTCTCCGAAGCTAAACAACATTTTTCAGCAGCTATGCGAATATTGCATAGAAGGTTGCCAACAGACACATTGAGCAAAACAATGATAACAAGGAGTGTATCCATAGGAATATGTCTGGTGAAAAACACGGAGAATTTAGATACTTTTCCTCTTGTTCTGTTCCAGAAAAGTGTTCAGAAATGCCTGAAATGTCCTTTCATTTTCTATTATAGATATGCCTTGTAGAGATGGACCCCTCCTGAACCCGAACTTCAATTTCGGTAATTCTCAAATGTAGCATTCGATTTCGGTAACCCTCAAATGTAGCCTTCGTTTTTGGTAACCCTTGAACGTATCGTTCGTTAGCCTTGGAATGTAGTGTTCGATTTGGGTAACCCTCGATTGTAGCCTTCGATTTGGGTAACCCTCGAATGTAGCCTTCGATTTGGGTAACCCTCGAATGTAGCCTTCGATTTGGGTAACCCTCGAATGTAGCCTTCGATTTGGGTAACTCTCGAATGTAGCCTTGATTTTTGTACTTCTGAACTTTTACTGAAGTTTAAAAAAGGACCAAACTTCAGGAAATTCGGCAATCTCTAATGACTTGTGCAAAATAAGTCGGTTTAGAGTTAGTGGGAGGAATTTTGGCAAGTTGTTTTACTTAAATTTAAATTCAGAAATTAAGAAGGTATTGGATCATACTTTTTTAAAGGGTATCTCCACTCGTATTTTCAAGATTTGGTAATACAGTTCTATTGAAGAATGGGAGGTAAAGGAGCTGTGCCTTACCTTCCGTTCTTCAATAGAACAAACAGGAGCCAGGAGAGAAGGTAAGAAACTTACCTGCTCGCTCGCTCCCCCGTCGCGTAGTCTGACCGGTCCCGATGGACCTTGTCTTCTATGCGCATGCGCGATCTATGCGCATAGAAGACAAAGTCCGTCGGGACCTGTCAGACTAAGCTCCGGGGGAGCGAGCAAGCCGGTAAGTTTCTACCTTTCTCTCCTGGCTCCTGTTTGTTCTATGAAGAACGGAAGGTAAGGCACAGTCCTTTACCTCCCATTCTTCAATAGAAATGGATTCCCAAATCTTGAAAATACGAGTGGAGATACCCTTTAAAATAATATAAATAGAAATAAAATAATTCTTAGCAACTTCCTGTAGAGAGAGAGTAAGCATTCTAAAATATTCTTGAATTGTTTTTGCTCAAAATAGCCTCCTGTGTTGTTTCCTCGGCTTCTTCCCGTATATTTCCTTGGAACACTGTTTGTTTAAGGAGTTTTCTTGTTTCTCCCAATTATAAAAGTGGTACTGTACTATATTTACCTTGTTCAGTCCATGAGATGTGATTTTATTGATGCTATTGATTTTTTGCATTTGATACCGTCTCCCAATAAAAAGCAAAGTCAACAAATTTATAGGCTGCTGTCAAGGTGATTCAGAGTTCAAATAAAAATAAACCCATCACAAAAAGCATCCAATGGCTTGTGTTATGTATAATATTACCAGGAATGTCACTGGGTGCACTTTAATGTTATTCTCTGTTTAGTGTGAGAGAATTCTAATGCTAGGGGAACTAAAGCCATTAAAGAAATAATAAAAGGTGGTGAGGTTATCCAGAGTTTTAAGCTAATAACAGGTTCTCAGATCTTTATCCCTTGTCATTACACATATCAGAAAAGAGACTTAGCTCTATGTCCATCTAATACATTGACTTAGCTAAAACATTATTGATGAGAGTAATATTGTCAAGTAGCAAGCAGGAAATAAAAATGAAGGAGACCCGTGGAAGTGCATAATAATATAAAGGAATAATATACCCCTTACCATAAGGATAGTAGATATACCAAGAAATGTCATTAACTATATGAAGGCACAAGGCCGCAGGCTGAAATACTCTCTGTAACAGTCAGTTTGATGTGTGTACAGAGCAGGATTATCCATTAAACCAGACCTGGGAAAAGTAATACCCGGGGGCCACATGTGACCCTTTGGCTGCCCCTGACTGGCCCCTCAATACTAGACCTGTACCCAAAAAAATCTTAATATTAATAGATTGTCTCAGGCTGGATAATTGATTTATTTTTTATTATTTTTGTTTAATAAAAAAAATGATGACCTGATTATTGATTAAATTAATTTGATGGAATGTATCTAACATATCACACACCTTCTATTAAACATTGCAAATAATAGTAAGAAAAGTTTCAATGAGCCAAGGATATTAATTTGTATTTTTATAAAATCCAGTTTTACAATCTCTATAATGAGAATTGCGTTGAACCAATTGGTCTGGCCCTTCACGACAATCCAAGGTTCTCATGCAGCCCCCCTGTGAAATTTAATTGCCCGCCCCTGCATTAAGGCAACCTAGGCAGGTGCCTATTGTCCAGTAAACATCATGGGGCCCTCTTCAGTACCACAGCCACACAATACAAGAACAATGGGGCCCCAAATGTAAGCCCTGCAGGGGGCCCCATTCGATCTTAATCCATTTCTTTCATCTGTGGTAGAAAAGCTGCTGGAGGGAATATTGAAGGAATTAGTTCACTCGAAAAGTGAACTATTCCTTTAAGCATTGATTGAAGCCCGGGGGGTTAAGGAGCTGTGCCTTACCTCACGTTTTTCAATCAATTCACCAGTAGCCAGGGACGAACATAAGTATATTTACCTTTTGCGCCGTCCACTGCTGCAGAGATGATGAAAATCTCCGACCGCTTCCTGGTTCCAATCCTCTATAGAAACATGCGGATATTGCATGCTATAGTGGATTAAATATACTTATCTTCGTCCCTGGCTTTTGCTCAATTGTTGGAGAACGGGAGGTAAGGCATAGCTCCTTAACTCCTGGGCTTCAATCAACACATTAAAGTAAAGTTCACTTTTCGAGTGAACTATTCCTTTAAAGGGAATGTCCACCCCTTTCACAAAAATTTAATTGTGACAGAACACCCCCAAAAGCTATCTCAGTGTTACTTACATTTAGTAAAGGTGCTCCAAGTCTGAGTAATGCTCCTTATAAACCCAAAATCCAGCGCGCAGCTCTAAGGTACTTCTGGCAACGACCGGCAGTCACAGCCAATGGCTGACGGTTATTACCGATTGAGCATCTGCAACTGCTGTCGTGCACGTAAAGGTTGGACTAAGTGGCGCTGGATTGTGGGTTTGTAAGGAGCATTACTCAGCCTGGGAGCATCTTAACAAATGTAAGTAACACGTAGCTAGCTTTTGGGGGGGGTCACATATTCAATTTTTTAGGAGGGATGGACATTGCCCTTTAAGGGATACAATAATGAAAACACATTCCTTCTAGAAGGGATATTAAGGGATACAAATAATGGAACACATTCCTCTAGAAGGGATATTAAGGGATACAATAATGGAACACATTCCTTCTAGAAGGATATTAATGGATACAATAATGGAATATATTCCTTCTAGGGGGATATTAATGGATACAATAATGGAACACATTCCTTCTAGAGGGGATATTAATGGATACAATAATGGAATATATTCCTTCTAGAGGGGAGGGGATATTAATGGATACAATAATGGAACACATTCCTTCTAGAAGGGATATTAAGGGATACAATAATGGAACACATTCCTTCTAGAAGGGATATTAAGGGATACAATAATGGAACACATTCCTTCTAGAAGGGATATTAATGGATACAATAATGGAATATATTCCCTTTAGAGGGGATATTTAATGGATACAAATAATGGAACACATTCCTTCTAGAAGGGTATTAAGGGATAGAAAAATGGAATATATTCCTTCTAGAGGGGATATTAATGGAACACATTCCTTCTAGAAGGGTATTAAGGGATACAATAATGTAATACATTCCTTCCAGAATATACAATACATACAATAAGGGAACACATTTTAGATCACAACATTATAAATAGGTCCAAGTCAAACCAAACTGGGGGCTTTTTATGAAGAGGTTAGTTAGGCCTTGGGGAGACAGTGGATGTGATTTATTTGGATTTTGTAAATTCATGTGATATAGATACACAAGGTTAATGGAAAGGAAACATTGTGTTGTCCTGTCTGTACAAGGCTTAGCATTGAAGAATATCTGCCCAAACGACAGGCAGACAACCATGATTACTGCCATGTTTACTACCATGAGTCTGCCACCATGGTAGTAAATTACTGGTGCCAATGCCATGGGATCATGGGCTTCAGGGACCATTGGGGAGATAAGTAACTATAATGATCTCGGGGATTGGGGTAGGAGTGGGGAAGGTAAGGATAGATTTTAGTTCTGGGGTGGACATGCTCTTTAAATGAGACATCTTTTCACACATGGTTGGAATTAACGTTACTGTGCAGGAGGTTTGGCTTGTTACCTGCCAGTCCTACACAATATCCTCCCTAGTACAGTGATCACTAATAAAAGATCATGAAGACACATAAAGATCATTAGACTAGACACTGTTACGCTGATAGTTAGGCTAACACATTGGTTTCACCCTGTCACTAAGACCAATCATCATCCCCACATGGGATGGATTCATTATCTGATTTTCCTACTATTACTAGAAATATAAACACATATATTAGACGCTCATGAATAATAGAATTCGTACACTGGCAGATGGAACTGTTCATCATTAGGAATCGATATGAAGCACAAATATAGCAAATGAGCTTCTCTAGATGACCTCAAATATAGTGAGCGCCAGGGAGAAAGTAATAATGTGTGATAGTTGCTGAATGGCTGGCAGGGGACATAGGACAAGTTCTAGGTAGAATGAAGTAAAAAAAAAAAAAGTGAAATTATTTTTTAATGGAAAAGTTTTTTTTAAAAAAAAACAATAAATCAATAAGTTTCAAAAATAAACATGTTCCATGTCTGATTTTAGCATGTTTAAAGGGACACTATACTGACAAAATTACTTTGCCTCATCTCAATCTATAATTGAATACATGTAAGTAGCACTTAGGCTGAGGCCACACTGCAACGCACAGGAATCGCGCACAAAATCGCGAGCGTTATCGCACGCGATTGTGTGCGCTTTTCTTGTGCGTTTGCGTTCGTGTTTTGCGCATGGGTTTTCGCGTTCTGGAAACGCTGCGTTAACGCACCAAAATGGTGAACGCATGCGTTACCAAAACGCGAGCGGATGCGCAATCGCATGCGCATCGGAAATCGCGGGAATTTCCGCGTTCCCGCGATTTCCATTATAGCGAAAATCACGGGCGAAATCGTGAGCGCGAAACGCGTGCGCAAACGCGCGAAAAATGCGCTAGTGTGGCCTAGCCCTTACTCTGATTTGTGTGTTTTGCTGCATGCCTTTTATCCAGCACACATTTAGGAGCAGTATTCCCCCCTCCCTCTTTTAACCACTCCCACTTCCATCCGACCTGACTTTTTCCCCACAAACCAATTTTCAAGCCTGCACACAGCATACTGCATTCCAACTGTCAAAACTCTGTCACCATTCCAGCTACAGTAAAACTACTCACAGAAGAATAGTTTTTGAGATCAAGGAACTTGATTGACAGCTGAAATACAGTATAAGAAGTTTTAGATTGGATATCTAAAGAAATAGGGGGCAGATCAACAAATAAATGATACAGTGGTGGTTGGGAAGAATTATAGTTTCTAGTTATGGTCAATTTAAAATAACCCTTCAGTATTGTAGACTAATAAAAGTAGCTGGGCACACCAGTCTTACAACATTATAATAATGTGTTTATTGTGACGTTTTGGCACACGGTCTGTGCCTTCTTCAGACAAAAATATTATACTACTGTATTTTATATATATTAAAAATATTATTATTATTAATTTGGCTTGAAAAAGCCAAATTCCAGTTCTTCCTATTTCTGTTTTATTCTTCCGCTTTTTTGGACTGTATCTCCTTCCACAGTTTTTGAGCCATCTTCTAGCTAAGGAATCCACTGAAGCATTACGGCATTATCGGTGAATTACGGGACATTTTTCCCCAATATAAGTATAAAATCCTCAAATGTGGATATTTCAAAACAGTTTGTTTCATGGTCATAAATACAAACGCTGATACCCCAGACACAGGTACACCCACCTACTGACCTACCTTTTATTCCTTTGGCAGCCATACTTAAAGGGTAAATAAAGTTTAAAAAAAACTAATTTAGATTTTTCCTCAATAAAAGATCGTTTTATGGTTGTAAACACAAAAAAGACATACCCCCTCAACCAGACCCAGGTACACACACCTACTGATCTACTTATCCATTACTGTGGCAGCCATACTTAAAGGGTAACTAAAGTCAAAAAAACTAATTTTGACCAATCATCAAAAAAGTTTTGTTTTTTAACCCCCAACCTGACACAGGTACACATACACCAACTTAGGTACATTCATTCATGTGACAAGCTGTTCCCTGAGCTGCCTGATCTGTGCATGTGCAAGCTCATAGAATAACTTGGATAACAGAAGTTCTGGTGAAACATCTCCTTACTGGTACTTCACTCAGCAAGGTCTGGGGTTTTGGCAGGGTGCAATATACTGATTTCAATTTTGGGGTGAACTTGCCATAGTGAACATGTTAAGATAATAAACTAAACTTCCCCTGTAAACTGATTTAGGCTTAGCCATTGATTCCTCAATAGAAAAATATTTGTATCAGAATGACTATCGCTTCTTGCCCTGCGTATTACAGTCCCATTGTACAAGACCAGACTGGACCAGGCATTGAACATAATCTGCTGCTGTGAACTTTCCTCAGATTGTTCATCTAACACATTTTTTACAAACACATCTTCCCTCTGATGGAACAGAATGTGAAATAACACGTGTACCAGATTCCTGTGTTTGTGTCTCTGTGGGAGTTTGATTTTAGCACCGACGTCCTGCGACTCACCTTAGGAACAAAACAAAATCTTTCCATTTTTCTCTTTTCTCCAGAGATCCAATTACTGTCTTGTATTCAGAAAGATGTCACAGAGCACAGGGCTGCCTGCATAATGTATATATGGTCATACAGTATCTGTATCTTATGTACTAAATATTTAGAACAGCTTGGTAGCTTGTAACTATATTTTATATCTATTTATCTGTTATCTGTCCATCTGATTTATAATGTATTTGTCTATCTATCTCTCTATTATCTATCTATCTATCTATCTATCTATCTCTTTCTCTATCTATCTATCTATCTATCTATCTATCTATCTATCTATCTATCATCTATCTATCTATCTATCTATCTATCTATCTATCTATCTATCTATCATCTATCTATCTATCATCTATCTATCTATCATCTATCTATCTATCTATCTATCTATCTATCTATCTATCTATCATCTATCTATCTATCTATCTATCTATCTATCTATCTATCTATCATCTATCTGTCTGTCTGTCTGTCTGTTTATCTATCTATCTCTCTATTATCTATCTCTCTATTATCTATCTATCTACTATCTATCTATCTATCTATCAACTATCTATCTATCTATCTATCTATCTATCTATCTATCTATCTATCTATCTATCTTTCTGTCTGTCTGTCTATCTATCTATCTATCTATCTATCTATCTCTATCTATCTACTGTCTACTATCTATCTATCTATCTATCTATCTATCTATCTATCTATATATTATCTATATTATCTATTTATCTCTATCTATATATCTCTATCTATCTTTCAACTATCTATCTATCTATCTATCTATCTAATCCTCAAATAGTGGAATCAGACAGTAGCACCTAGGCATTATAATCACCTGAAGGTAAAGTGCACACTATCTCATGGTTTCTATCTAACTGTATTTTATATCTATTTATCTGTTATCTGTCCATCTGATTTATAAATGTATTTGTCTATCTAGCTATCTATCTCTCTATTACATATCTATCTATCTATCTATCTATCTATCTATCTATCTATCTCTCTATCTATCTATCTATCTATCTATCTATCTATCTATCTCTCTCTCTCTCTCTCTCTCTCTCTCTCTCTATCTATCTATCTATCTATCTCTTCTATCTCTCTATCTATCTATCTTCTATCTCTATCTATCATCTATCTCTATCCTCTCTCCTCTCTCTCTCTCTCTCTCGTTCTCTCTCTCTATCTATCTATCTACTATCTATATCTATCTCTCTCTCTCTCTCTCTCTCTCTCTATCTATCTATCTATCTATCTATCTATCTATCTCTCTCTCTCATTCTCTCTCTCTCTATCTATCTAAATATCTATCTACCTATCTATCTATCTATCCCTCTATTACCTATCTATCTATTTCTCTATCTATCGATCGATCGATCGATCTATGATCTATCTATCTATCTATCTATCCGATCTATCATCTATTCTATCTATCTATCTATCTATCTATCTATCTATCTATCTATCTATCTATCTATCTGTCTGTCTGTCTGTCTGTCTGTCTGTCTGTCTGTCTGTCTGTCTGTCTGTCTGTCTGTCTGTCTGTCTATCTTTCTATCTATCTATCTATCTATCTATCTATCTACCTATCTATCAGACAGTGACATATATTAAAAGTTGGGACTGTCCTGCAGATTCCAGGACTGTTGGTAAGTATGAATCCATTAATTAATTTATATATTTATATATATAACAGGGTACACGCTATACAAATTCCATTGGACGCAAAACAGGTACATACAGTGCCAAAATTACCTCTGTAACCGTTGTATGGGGAGATGGTTTAACTGGCCAAGCTGCTAAAGTATAGGGGGCAATAGAAATTTTTGGTCACAGCCAAGCTATCTCAGGGCTGATGCAACCCGCCACAATACCTTTACTTATGTACGCACGATCATCTGTTTAAAAACTGTTAATCATGGTACTAGTCAGTGGCTTAACTAGGAATCACTGGGCCCCCCAGCAAAACTATGATGGGGCCCCTATCAGTGCTTCATCCACAAGAAGCAGGCTATATCTGTCATAGGAAAATTAAGAAAATGGGCCCCCTTGGCTCCTGGGCCCCCCTGCGGTAGCTCCCCCTGATCCCCTCTAGTTACGCCCCTGGTACTAGTAAGGAGATTGGCAGGCCTTCTTAGCCCCTGGGCTGCCACGCTGGGGGTTCTGGGTATGCCACTGGTGAAGCCCTATACAAAGAGAGGGAGGCAGTGAACAGAGGAGTGATGACTTAGTGGCTTACGTCCTTACCCTGGGCATTTTCAAAGGGAGGAGGGTTGCCAAGGACACTATGGTTGTCCTTTAATCTTTACTGTATGTACCCAGCTTAGCTCTGGTCTGTATAGATTCATAACAACTTTCCCAGTGGTGTAACTTGGAATCACTGGGCCCCCAGCAAAACTATGATGGGGCCCCTATCCGTGCTTCATCCACAGTGGTTTTCTGGGAGAAGGCTATATCTGTCATAGGAAAAATAATAAGATGGGGCCCCCTTGGCTCCCGGGCCCCCCTGCGGTTGCTGTCCCTGCTCACCTGTAGTTATGCCCCTGAACTTTCCTAGAACATCTAAACACCTGCAGATTCTTTCTTAATCTACCCCAAACAGTCTCACATTGTAAATCAACCTGAAACAGTGGCGTAACTATATCTCCCGCAACCCCTGTGACTGGCGGGGGCTAAGAGGGCCCTCCAGTCTCCCTAATAATATCATGATCAGCAGTTATTAAACACCTGATCGCCCTAGGTAAGTAAAGGTGCACACGATCAGCTATTTAAAACTACTGCCGGTCTGGTACATTCGTTTTAAACAGCTGATCCTGCACGCCTTTACTTATGTACGCACAATGAACTGTAGAAGTTGGTGTGTGTCAGGGGCCTGGCTGTGAAACTGCGGGGGGACCGGGCCCTGACCTGAACATTCACGCCTTTCCCTTTACAAAACAGATGGCAAATGTGGACGTTACCAACCCATTCCTATACTTCCCATTATTTTTCTACATTGTGCAATGTCTATTTTCAGAAAATTACTCTAAAATAAAATGTGACAAACTCCCATGATTGATGACTGCAGTTTCTTTGGTAACAAATATCCTGGTTGCTAAGCTTCAAAAGGGGGATCCTGCTATATTCCAGGGATTATCATCTCATCTGATGGGTTTAAAGGCTCCTTAACAGCACCATATGCATCGCAGATTTAATGTGATCTGCCGTTAATGCTGCCGGATACCTGAGGAGTTCAATTTATTTTCCCTGCGATACAAAGTGTTTGAAACCCAGAGCACATAATGCCTGATGTACAATGACAACGTGGGTTTAAACGAAGGTGCAAATTAAATCTTACGTTTTCCTGCAAGTCTTTGTAGTATAAAATAAAAAACGATAAAAGAGAAAAAAACGTTTTCCTGGATAATAGATTTTATGTGGGAATTTCTATATGGTTGGCACATAGGAAACTGATGTTGAAAGTTATTTATTAAGGAGGTTATGTTTGCTAAAGACATAAATGCAATTTCAGGGCTTGGCCACACTAATACTCTTTTAAGTGCGATCCGAACGCTATTCCAATGCAGTAGTGATGTGGCCACACTCGTGCACTGGCGTGCATTGCCACGTGCTGCGATCCGTTAACCGGAGTGCATGCAATCCGCATTTTTTATGCAATTGCATGTGCTCCAACTGCGCGATCAAAGCGCACGCTTGCTGCATGCCCATTTCCGCCACGCTAAAATGCGCGCTTCCGTGTGGCCTCAGCCTACAATAAGAAAAAAATGCATAGAGGCTTATAAGCACATTTTTTTAATTGATGCTTTGGGTGAATAGGAAATGAATCATTTTGATTGGCTGCACTGGGGAATAAGATCCAAAGGGATTTGTTGAGTATCACGAACAATGTGTAAATGTATATGCAAAGTGCCATAAATTATCATCGGATTCATTAGAACTCTGCCATGCAATCTGCAGTGATAGAATTCCCCAAAACAGGCAGGAATCCAGAGGCGAATCTACCACTTAAATTACAGGTATCTACTGTAATAGCACCGTGCAGAACAGACCAGTCCAGGGGCCACATGCTTTATGTTGGTTGCCCTTCTCTGGCCCACAGCTACTGTGCCTGTACCTTAAAATTGTTTGTTTTTTTTGTCCATTTCTCAATATAAACCCTGGTGGTGAGTCTCAGTGCGGCCTTCCTAAGATAAAAAAAATTGGCCTGGACCATTTTACTCCCTAAATCAAAACATTAATTTGATCTCTTTATAAAAAGTAACTTTTACTGGCTTTTTTAAACTGCAGATTAAAACAACGTATTACATATCTTTCTATGTAATCCCTAATCAAAGATATACATACAAAAATCTTACAGTACAGAGAGCCATGCAGTTACTGCCCCCTACCCTAGCTTGTTGAGCTTAAGCATGCTCAGACTGATTCACTCAGGGAAGAAAGAAATGATCCAATAAACTTCTCTATCTCCCTGGTCTACTCTAAACAAGGGGAGGAGAAAATATGGAAGTGAAAGGTGAAGGCTTTGTGTAGTGGAAGGTTTTATTGATTTAAAAAAGGTATATCTTTAGTAAGAAATTTTATATAAAGACAAGTAATACACCATTTTAACCTGCAGTTTCTGGCCTTTAAGGATAGCCTAGAAAGACAAGTAGAACATAATTTTTAATCGAAGTTTTTGGTCTTTAAGGCTTACATAGAATTACATGTGACATATCATTTTATTCAGCATTCAGGGAAAATTTAGTTTACGGGTCGACCGTGGGACCGGGGATGAAAGGAAAGCATTATCTCTGTGCAACCCAGGTAATTCTTTGTGGGTAGCCTGTTCCTTTAAACCTACCCTTTATCTATTGTTTGTCGTGATTTTCTTGCATTTGCGCATGCGATTGCGCATGTGTTTTCCCCCCCGCTCATTGGAATCGTGGCAACGCACCAAAAATGTGTGTTTTTGGGTGCGATGCAATTGCGCTTGCAATTTGCGTTCCTCATTTTAAATCGCAATTGCATGCGTTTTTCTATGTAATGAAAAAACATGCGCAAACGCAACTAAATCGCACATGAAATCGCATGCGATTCCGTGTACGATTGTGTTTGCAGCGCAGTGTGGCCATGCCCTTATTCAGTGGAATTCTAGGTTTGGGAGTGTTCCTTGAGTTTCCAGTTGATTTTCATTCTGTAACCAAGGCACTGGTCACCATATCCATTGGAATGAAAATTACTTCACTGGCTTAAAGAACTCCACCCTCATAATAAAATCTTTTAGAAAAATGGCCTCTTTAAAATATGTTGATATATCATAGTTTGTCCTATGAATTCATTACTGTATGCCTGCTATGCTTCTGGATGCCTCATGGAAACTGACCAATTTAGAAACCTGTACTGAGCCTGTACTGAGCCTGGGCATGCTCAGAAGAAGCAGACAGGGGATTAACATTCAGTCATTGGCTGTGATGTCAACTGTCATATCCATAACTGACAGTTACTAACTGGA
Organism: Hymenochirus boettgeri; assembly: GCA_019447015.1. Classification (NCBI taxonomy): domain Eukaryota; kingdom Metazoa; phylum Chordata; class Amphibia; order Anura; family Pipidae; genus Hymenochirus; species Hymenochirus boettgeri. The sequence goes on from CM033473.1 coordinate 38,704,011, forward strand.
AGAACCAGGAAGCAGAAACAGGGGAAACAGGACATTGTGCAGGATTTCAGGTTAGACTTATAGATTTAAGATTTAAAACTATTACCATTTAGGGTTTGGGGGGGGTGATTTACCTGTATGTAAGTTTTGATTTTTAGGGCTGGACTTGCCCTTTAAATGTCTAGTCAGATTTTCATATCCTTCAACTCTACCATTAATATCATTACACATGATTGTTGGGATTTGTTGGTTAAACCCAAAATTTTGCCATAGATTCTTTTGGGGGAAATTTCACCCCTAAATTAAAGTTTTTCAGGAAATTTTGTGACAAAAACTTATTTTTAAAGGGAACTTTCTGGTTCCATTGTGAAATTTCAGAGACAATCTTTTTCCTGTAAATTACACTGACAAAACTCCACCATTAAAATTACCAAAATTTTGTGATTTTGCCAAAATCTTTTGTCCTGTTATAATTTTAAAGACAAAATATTCTCTAGTAAATTTCAAAGACGAATCTTCACCATCACAATTTACCATTATTTTGTGATCCTGCTGACTGAACAAAACCCGACAGATTCGGACATCTCTATTTTGAGTATATAAAAAATGACATACATGTACTTTGTCTCGATTACAAAAGGCGCAACACATGAAAGGATCCTAAAAAAAGCAAACTCTGCATTTATTTTTATGGTAATAAGCACAGCTTTCATTTTCTTGTCACTCTAATTAATTTTGCATTAAGTACAAATTAACTTTTAATTTATCGTTCAATTACTGAAATGGAATTTGGTATATTTATTAAAATGTATAAAATCTATTTGCATATATATTGCATTAGGCGCCCATGATCGGAGATCATCAAAATGTCAGGGGATTGGCAGTGTTTTTCTATTGATCCTGCCTAAAGCGTCACTCAAAATGCTCGGCACATTTCAAACTACAGTATAAAGGCTTCTTTCTGCAGAATTACAAATTATTTGTGCTTGAGGACTGAATGGTGATTGGGGGTGGAACACAGGTTGGATCCGGAACTCCCGGTTCCATATTTTTGATATTTATCAAAAATATGGAGCTACTTTAAAAGGGTTAACGATGTTTATATAAGGCTGCTTTCGAGGGTTAACGTGGCTACTTTCAAAGGTTACTGAGGCTGCTTTTGAGGTATACCGGAACTAATTTTGAGGGTTACTAAATGTACAAGGCTACTTTCGAGGGTTATTAAATTTACAAGGCTACTTACTAGAGTTATTAAATATACGAGGCTACTTTTGAGGGTTAATGAATATATGAGGCTACTTTTGAGGGTTATCGAATTTATGAGATTACTTTGAAAGGGTTAATGAATATACAAAGCTACTTTCGAGGGTTAACAAATATGCGAGGCTACTTTTGAGGGTTAATGAATATATAAAGCTACTTTCGAGGGTTAACGAATATACTATGCTACTTTCGAGGGTTAACGAATATACAAGGCTACTTTCGAGGGTTATCGAATATATGAGGCTACTTTCGAGGGTTAATGAATATACGAGGCTACTTTCGAGGATTAACAAATACACGAAGCAACTTTCGAGGGTTAACGAATATACAAGGCTACTGTCAAGGGTTATCAAATATGAGGCTACTTTCGAGGGTTAACAAATACACGAGGCTACTTTCAAAGGGTTAACGAATATACAAGGCTACGTTTGGGGGTTATGGAATATACGAGGCTACTTTCGAGGGTTAATGAATATACGAGGCTACTTTCAAGGGTTAATGGATATACGAGGCTACTTTTAAGCGTTATCGAATATATGAGGCTACTATCGAGGGTTATCGAATATACAAGGCTACTTTCGAGGGTTAACGGATATACGAGGCTACTTTCAAGAGTTATCGAATATATGAGGCTACTTTTGGGGGTTATGGAATATACGAGGCTACTTTTGAGGGTTATCTAATACACAAGGCTACTTTCTAGGGTTAACAAATACACAAGGCTACTTTCGAGGGTTAACGGATATATGAGGCTACTTAACTAAATTAGGCTCATATATATATGCAGAAACTTGAAATTAGCATGCGTGTTCAGGAAATTAATTTTTGTTAATGTTTTGGTGATTTGTACGTATTTCCCTGAGCCATCTACTGTAAGTTACCATGCTTTTTCTATGGTTTCGAACATCTCTCATGATGATTTGATTTATCCTAGAAGTATATATGTAGCAGGCTAAATCTGATCCAATCTGATCACTTGCATGCTGGTAGGGCCGAAAGTCTGACATCACTGGTCTAGACATCATTGAACTGACACTGGGCAATTTTTTATTCAAAAGAAAAACCGAAGAAGCTAAAAATGTCACTTTCCCTGGGGTTTCCATCACTCAGCAGGCAGTCACAGGGAGTAACGACATGTATTCAGCGTTAGGATCGTTATTGTTAATCTTTAATTTATTAAGGCAAAAGGTTACCAACATTGCTATCTTTGTAACATGGAGTATAACATTGAAGATTATCTACACAGCAAACCCTGGTCAATATCAACGTCTAGAAATGGCAGCCATTGTTGTTTTGTATAAGGGATACGTCCTCAGACATTTACTGTTAACTGCTAAATGATTCATTTGTGAATTTCCTACCTTCTTACGCGACCATAATCCATTGCTTTCAACTTTGCATGTGTGTCTGCCTTGTCGGTGCCTTCAATTGGAAGCAATGGATCGTGGTCCCTAAAAAGCAAAAGGATCCACAAATTTCCTGAAATGATCCATTTTTAATTCCCCCTAAATTATGGTCAATACCAATCTCTTAAATTCTGTTAGATTCTTTCTGACCTTTTTCAAAGGTGAGGGGTACACACAATCCCGAATGTTCTCCCAACATACATTATAGGGAGAACGTTGGGACTGACATGTTTCACGCAGCCGTGGCTGAATGCCTATACATTAGTACAGGGGGCCGACCACGGGATATTTTCTGAACATAACAAGCAACACTTGTTCCTGCAGTACACACATTGCCGAGAAAAGGGTAATTCCATCAGATCCGATGGTATTGTCCCTTTCTCGTTCAAGTGTGTAACCAGCTTTAGGGTGGGTAGTGGGCCAATTGAAGACAGAAAAACATAGAAGGAGACTATGCTGTGAGTGAGCCAACAACGTTACATGTTTTGGGTAGAGATGTTCGAAACTGTTGAGTTTCATTCCGTGGATTCGATAAAGGACCCATAGAAGTCTATGGGAGAAAAAAGTAAATATAACCAAAACTTATTTAAAAACTATCTTTCCTCACGATCGGGCTATTTCCGAGCTTCGGCATTCTATTTTCAAGGGTTACCAAAATTGATCATTACTTACGAAATTACCGAAATTTCGATTTTCAATTTCAAAAATCGTATATTTTCGATTTTCGATAATCGTCTACTTTCGATTTTTGATAAAAATCTAAAATTCTGAAAATCCGGTTCTGTGAAATCCGGGAGTTCCGAAAGTTTCGGCGGGACTTCGAATCCCTCAGATTCGATTCGATTCGATTTGATCCCACATTACATCTCTAGTTTTGGGTAGTAAATACCCTGGTGGGCCACACAGGAGACCATTTTGATCCTTTTTGATAACCATGTTGCTAGTGTTTCTTGTTATAATCATGCAGGGAGATTCAATAAAAGTTCTTATTGTTAAAAATGGTGCTAATTTTGCCCCAACCAATCAGATATTATTTTACATTTGAAAGCTAGCATCTGATTGGTTGGGGCAAAATTAGCACCATTTTAAACAAAGTCTTATTGAATAACCCTGATGATGTTTTGCTCTCACTGTAGTTAGTTGTTCCTAGTCATACTCTTAATTACATACTCATAATTTCCAATAAATTCAGTCTTCTCGTAAAACACTCTGAATAGTCGTTATGCTAAATGTGTCTATGATGACCCAGTGACCATTTTCAGTTGATGTTATCCGCAGAATGAGTCCTTTGGTCAAATGAGCCTGTTTGAAAACCCAGGAATGCTAATGAGATGCCAACAGAAATATTGAAATGCTAAATGGCTGTTGGCAAGAAGAGAGACCCAACCATGTATTTCTGGATCAATGTCACGTCTGCTAATTGATCTAATGATCTCTGCTGGAATGGTTGATTGGCGTTAATGGAAGGTGTTGGGGCAATCGTTAGTAAACAAGCATAATCTTTAGGCCTTTGGCATATTTAATTTACTCATCTGTACTTCCCATATAACGGCGAGCTTGATAAAATGTTTGTTTCCACGTGAGCTCCCATTGTATTGTAAACATTGCGATCAGACCAATCCCCATCTTTTCATTCATCGTATTAACCGTATCACCTTCTCCCTTCTCTGGACTTTCTCCACGTCTGATATCCAAGTTTCCTTGCATTAAATTTATCCTTACCCCCCCCCCCGTCTCTTTTCTCTTCAGATAATTACAGCTTCTTGCATAGCTTATCTCTGTGATAATTAAACTCAGTAACGTATACCGCACATCCCTTCACACAATGACAATGACTATTAGAGTTTATTGAACTGAACGGAATTGGGTAGTTAGTGAGATATTACCAAGGGTAATTTATTGAGATTCCACCATTAATTCTCCATTTAAAGACATAATGACATTGAGTCTATGCTGCCTCACAAGGAGAAAGTTATTATGTAGTAGATTTTGGGGAAGGGATAATTTGGGATTCATTAAGATGAAACTGATCTGTAATACAGTTATAATTGTCTCTCTAGTTCACCTTGTTTACGTTAGTTTATCACTTTGACATGCTGCCATATTGCTTGTAAACATCCTCAGTTAAAGGGAAACTACAGGCAGAATTGAAAATAGAACAGTAATCCAGCTCCCTAGACTGATGCTTTATATTCTCTTAAAGTTGTAAACAGAGTCCCAGAAATGCCAATTATTGCGATTTATTTAAATTGTGGATTAGGCCTAACAAAAAATCCAAACAACCCATAGCCTGCCAATCGGCATTTTATACACTATGCATCAAATCTTAATTTTATTACAGGCCCGAACATTGATGATGTCATATTTACTCATCTCACATGACGTTGCGTTTTTCATTTGTTAATTTATTAACATGGTCACTTTCCACAGAGCAGCCCAGCTCGGTCAGCATGAGTGGGTAGTTGTGAAGTTAGGAAGCTATGCATTATGGGTAAATACTGGGGCTGCAATGCCTATTGTGTCTTGGAGCTATTTTATCAAGCATGAGAATTCCTATAGAACATTCATATTTGTATAATAGAGTTAACTGGGAATGTGCCTTTAATAATCTTCTGTATTTGTTTGATTCTCTTATTCCCAAGTCGTGTTTTTTAAGTAGGGGGGTTCCTTTAAATCCTTACATGAAGCAACGTTGGGTAGTTACCACCATTCAAACTGAACCAATAAAGTATCAAACAAAGGGCAAGTTTTGTACAACCAAATATAGTCTCGGATGTTTAATGTTAAAGGCAGGAGATATTTCCGTAACTGTCTTCCATCCTTACTCCATCCCTAATCCTTTGTGATGTGTGCATCGTGTTCCCAATCAGCCTGTCACTTTGGATTATCTCTGGAAACGGTGTTAACTTTCATCTCAAAGGTGTTTTTGGAATATTGTTTTTTTTTTTACATTGATTATTTTCAAGATGTTAAAACTTTTACTCTTTTAAAGGTTCAGGATCACAAGGTAGAGTACAATGCACAGCATCGGGTTAGAAACTCTGTACACCTAAATTGCCATTTAAAGGACAACAATATCAAAAAAATAATCAGCTCCCCCATTACATGTCCACACTTCCAGCAGCTAAAATCTCTTACTTACATTTACAACCATGCTGCCCTACCTTAGATATCATTCAGCAAAGGTAAGTGCTAAAGGTCCGCCTCTTAGACGGCCCAGCGCCGTGATTAACACAGTCATTGGCTGGTGAGAATGTCTGTTATGACCTCTCTCCTCCACATCTGCCAGTCAAACATACTTGAAGTGTCCTGTTGCTTGGATACAGCATACATAATCATGCTGAGCAAGGGTGGGTGAAGGAGTGTTTTCTCGTATGCTAGTTTTGAGTGACAGGGGCAGAGATTTGTTATGCCCCTTCATAGCATGGCTAATTGAAGGCAGAGAAAAAAAGGTATTGGGGAGGGCTGCATACCTTTACTTTTTTTAAAAGCAATTAAAAAACAATGCATTGGGGCAATACAATAATGCTTTAAAGTAGTATCAATTTTGGACTGGGGAGGTAGGGATCACCAGGAAATAGAACACCAGAGCCCATAAGGAAGCATTAAGGGACCTACTCAATATTTTATCTCCCTTACATATCTGTCTCTATCTTTAAAGGGAAATTTTTCCATCCTATTTACCTTTACCTGCCCATTCTGCATTTTCTCTGTGTATAGATAAATGCTTCCGAAATACTGTTTGCAGGACCCCTAATAGAGACCGTTATGGTCTTGCCGTTGACCCAGCACCTGGGTTGATTCAGTTGCTCAGTGAGAATTACTGGTATTAATACATATATTGTAGTTTTGGTTGGTACAGAGATACTATATAATATTGAGAATTACTGGTATTAATACATATACTGTAGTTCTGGTTGGTAGAGGGATACTATATAATATTGAGAATTACTGGTATTAATACATATACTGTAGTTCTGGTTGGTACGGGATACTATATAACATTGAGAATTACTGGTATTAATACATATACTGTAGTTCTGGTTGGTACAGGGATACTATATAATATTGAGAATTACTGGTATTAATACATATACTGTGGTTCTGGTTGGTACAGGAATACTATATAATATTGAGAATTACTGGTATTAATACATATAATGTAGTTCTGGTTGGTACGGGGATACTATATAATATTGACAATTACTGGTATTAATACATATACTGTAGTTCTGGTTGGTACGGGGATACTATATAATATTGAAAATTACTGGTATTAATACATATACTGAAGTTCTGGTTGGTGTAGGGATACTATACAATATTGAGAATTACTGGTATTAATACATATACTGTAGTTCTGGTTGGTACGGGGATACTATATAATATTGAAAATTACTGGTATTAATACATATACTGTAGTTCTGGTTGGTACAGGGAAACTATATAATAATGAGAATTACTGGTATTAATACATATACTGTAGTTCTGGCTGGTACAGGGAAACTATATAATAATGAGAATTACTGGTATTAATACATATACTGTAGTTCTGGTTGGTACGGGGATACTATATAATATTGAGAATTACTGGTATTAATACATATATTGTAGTTCTGGTTGGTACGGGGATACTATATAATATTGAGAATTACTGGTATTAATACATATATTGTAGTTCTGGTTGGTACAGGGATACTATATAATATTCAGAATTACTGGTATTAATACATATACTGTAGTTCTGGTTGGTACGGGGATACTATATAATATTGAGAATTACTGGTATTAATACATATACTGTAGTTCTGGTTGGTACAGGGAAACTATATAATAATGAGAATTACTGGTATTAATACATGTACTGTAGTTCTGGTTGGTATGGGGATACTATATAATATTGAGAATTACTGGTATTAATACATATACAGTAGTTCTGGTTGGTACAGGGATACTATATAATAATGAGAATTACTGGTATTAATACATATACTGTAGTTCTGGTTGGTACAGGGATACTATATAATATTGAGAATTACTGGTATTAATACATATACTGTAGTTCTGGTTGGTATGGGTATACTATATAATATTGAGAATTACTGGTATTAATACATATATTGTAGTTTTGGTTGGTACAGGGATACTATATAATAATGAGAGTTACTGGTATTAAAACATATACTGTAGTTCTGGTTGGTATGGGTATACTATATAATATTGAGAATTACTGGTATCAATACATATATTGTAGTTCTGGTTGGTACAGGGATACTATATAATATTGAGAATTACTGGTATTAATACATATACTGTAGTTCTGGTTGGTACAGTAATACTATATAATAATGAGAATTACTGGTATTAATACATATACTGTTGATCTGGTTGATCCAGGGATACTTCACAAATGCTGTTTGGAGTCAGGTAGGATTTTTTTCTCCCCATTTTAGCTGGATTTGTTGCCTTCCTCTGGATCAACTGTTAGGTAGGGTTAAAAAGGAAGGTGAAAAGGTTGGACTTGATGGACATATGTCTTTATTCAACCTCAATTACTATGTTACTATGTATGTAGATATGAGCATGTTTGACTCATTAAACAGCCAATCAGTAGAAATTACTGTTAGGAACATTCCAAGGAAGTGGTGCATCCTGGGAAGAAGGACTGTTAGATCCTAAAATGGCAGCTCACTAATGTCAACAGCAGCGAACAGCAAAGGGTATAAGTTTAACTGATTTCAAAATGGAAGAGAATATTTAGAATAATTACCGTAGGTATGCATAATATAAACTAAGAATGTTAAAAATAATGATATTTTCCACGGAAATTTAAAGACAGATTTTTTTTTAAAACCCCTTTTTTCGAAGTATGTAACAAGGAATCGTTGCCACTTCATGCTAGGTATGATTCCCCTTGTATAATAATAAACACTTCATTTTAAGAGATGAAATTCCTGATTTTCTGGGATAATTATTGAATTACGAATGCAGAAGCTGGAAAGAAGCCATGCACAGTAAGTTACCATTGCTATTTAACCTTATTTTATTTGATCGTTTCAAGCTATTTGTCCCCATTGACTTTAATGCATCAGATTTATATAACTATATCATGTGATACATATTACTATACTATAGGATACATATAACTATACCATGTGATACATATAACTATACCATGTGATACATATTACTATACTATAGGATACATATAAACTATACCATGTGATACATATTACTATACTATAGGATACATATAGCTATACCATGTGATACATATAACTATACCATGTGATACATATTACTATACTATAGGATACATATAACTATACCATGTGATACATATAACTATACCATGTGATACATATTACTATACTATAGGATACATATAACTATACCATGGATACATATAACTATACCATGTGATACATATTACTATACTATAGGATACATATAACTATACCATGTGATACATATAACTATACCATGTGATACATATAACTATACAATGTGATAGAAATAACTATACCATGTGATACATATAACTATACCATGTGATACATATTACTATACTATAGGATACATATAGCTATACCATGTGATACATATAACTATACCATGTGATACATATAACTATACCATGTGATACATATAGCTATACCATGTGATACATATAGCTATACCATGTGATACATATAACTATACCATGTGATACATATAACTATACCATGTGATACATATAACTATACCATGTGATACATATAACTATACCATGTGATACATATAACTATACCATGTGATACATATAACTATACCATGTGATACATATAACTATTCTATGTGATACATATAACTATACCATGCAAAACATACAGTGTCCTGTAACTATACCATGTGATACATGCAGTGTGTTACATATTCTGTGTGATGCATACATTCCTGTAGTAAATGATGCATGTGTTAAGGAGCAATTGGCCCTTCCAAAGGGTCACAATAATATTATATATACAGTCAATGATTATCTTTCTCCATTACCTATTACCAAGCGGGCAGTGCCAGAGGTGACTTGCTCTGTGTGCTCTCAGGCAGGATGCATCACAAACAGAGTCACTTTGGTCAGAGAATCTTAAATGTGTACCAAGCCTTTCAGTACCATATCTATAAATGTGTAAGGGAGACATCCAATTACGTTGCTGGCCTCAGTAGTTTATTGTATTTAAGTATTTAAGAAATAATAAAGAAAATTCAAATTATAAAGATAAATCCGTACCCTAAATAAAATGTGAAAATGAACTGTATGTGGCACTGAATAATACTGCATTCCCCTGCGTGTTTATACAGGTGGCTAAGAGCTGATTGTGGGTAAATGTCGGGAATATGCCCATTGAACAGTTCTTCTTAATTGCTACCATTGAATTATTTCCTTAACATATATTTATATAGCGGGACAAGTGGGCTTTCTTCTCTGCCCTTTTAATTCCACAGCTGATGATCTTTGTTTGTGATAGAAACTGAATTAAATCCATTAAAACTGTACAAAGGAGGCGGAAAGTTAACAAAGGAAGGAAAAAATATAAACGGAGGGTTATAAGGCAAATGAAACAACCTTTTAGGAACCTCATAATCTGCACTCAGGGGCGCCACAGGCTGCTTGGCACTTAATGGTTTACATATACAACTGGCTGCAGAAGTAAAGGCTCATTTTCCCTAGCTTATTAAAATAAAGTGTCCCTTGCTTTTCTAAAGGCTTGTATAGAAGGGGCATCTGATGCCCAACAATGAACAGCCGTATGTAGCAGTTCGGTCAGGTGTCCATTGATCTGCTGAGTTGGGCCACCAATGGCGTCTGACCACACATGATTAATTAGCCAGAATATTTGCCTTCTTGTTTGTCGGGAAGGAAATCACAAGTGTGTACGAGCCTTGAGCCATTTCCAAACAAACAATACTGTATGGTTGCTGAACACTTCCTGTTTTTCTTTCTCTGGGTGAATCACACTGAGCATGTCTGTAACCACTGGTAGGGCACAGAAGGAGGGATGGTAAGTTACTGAAGTCTTCATTTCTTCCTTAATTTACAAGGAAATATCTGCTCTCCTTTATAAAGGAGCAGCGTAAGTTATAACCAGAAAACTGTCATTCTTGTGACACACTTTGGCAGTTCTGAGTAGGAGTAAATCTCTTGTACTACACATCTTCCCTAAATAGCAAAATATTTCAATTAACACAGTCATTGCCACTTCATTCAGTGCTTATAAGTACTGTAATCTGGGGCTCTTGAAGAAAAGCTAAAAGCTATAATAAAAACATAAAAGAAGAAAATGATTTGCATATGGATACCCTCTTCTCTCCTTCTCTCTATTTGTGACCGTCCTTTGTTTACATTAAAGGGTATCTCCACTAAAAAAAAGTAACTCCTCTTTTTTCAGTTTAATTAAAGTACAGTAGATAAAGGAGCGGGTGTCTTACCTCCCGTTCCTTAATAAAACTAGAAGGAGAACGGAGCCAAGTTACAGGACTTACCGAGATTGCAAACCTTTGCTGTTCCTCTGACAGGTCCCGACAACTGACATCACAGCCAATGCTGTTGCCCATGCTTATAAAAAGCTCATCAAGCATTGGGAGGAGGCAGATACCTTTGCCAGAAAGGAATAGAACTTACCATTAAATATCTGGTTACAAATATGTATTGCCAAATTAAAAGATTAGATGGAAGCACATGCACATCCAACTCATATGTGTTTATTTACATAAACACTATAACAAACCGGATGTAAACATGGAAAGCATATTATACTTGCAATTAATATACCAGTGTATATCTATAATAACAAAGTATTTTACTCAGGGGCACTTCTAGGGTTTTTGCTGCCTGAGCCAAAGTTTTGAATGCTGCCCTTGATTATTTCCACGGCCGCATTAAAGTGGGTGTGGCTTTCTCGGTGGGTGTGGTTTTGTCGATGGGCATGGCTAAAATTTTACGACTTTGAACTTCCTATCACATAGGTATTTGAACAGTTCCTCAGACAATCAATTAGCAATAATGTAAATTACTAGAAACAGATATTACATCCCATAATCAAATAGCTTGTGTTGCCACTACCATATTGCTCCTTTCAGGTTTTTGTTACTCAGATGAAAATAACTTTTTTTATAACCAGTGCTATATATTGCTTCCACTGTTACAATACATTAGGAATGCCGTACTTTCTGTAGTTAAAAAGGATTTTAGCCAAAAGACTTGTAAGTCTGCCACTACATCAAGTACTCTTTCAGCAGGGCCCTAACTAACCTAACTAGTATAACTGAACCTAACAAACTAACTAAAGCTAAACTAACCATATAAAATGATTTTAATAACATGATATCTGTTACTAGGGAAAATTCATTTTTGATCATTTTTTATTCAAAAACATTTATTTATACAGTATAGTTTACACATTATTATTTATAAGCTTGCCACAATGTCAATATAGACTCTTTCTGAAGGGCCCTAACTAAGCTAACTAGTCTAACCTAACCTAACAAACCAGCTAAAGCTAGCCTAACCATATGAAATTCCTTTTAACAATATCCAACATATCTTTAAAGAGAAATATTTAAAAAATATCTGCAGCAAAATATATGTTTGGTAGAGCAATCTGGTAAATACTGTAATCCCCATCATATCTGTTATTTAGGCAAAGTCAACAAGTAACTAGAAAGGGAAAGTTTAAGTACTTTGAATTTGGCTTGAAAGACTGCATTTTAGCTCACAAACTGTGGGAGGAGATACGGTCCAAAAAAGCGGAAGAATAAAACGGAAGAAGAAGAAGAAGAAATAGAAAGAACAGTAATTTGGCTTTTTCAAGCCAAATTAATTAGTAAATGTTTTGGTCAAAACCTTTCAATTCCTTAAAACATGGTATTATTTGGTGCCGTCTTCTCTTTTCTTCAGCAAGAGGGCTGAAGTAGGTAGGTAGGTAGCCCCCAGCACAAAAGTAGGTAGGTAGGACCCAGTCCCCAAGTAGGTAGGTAGGCCCCAGTACACAAGTAGGTAGGTGGGCCCTAGCAGACAAGTAGGTATGCCCCAGTACACAGGTAGGTTGGTATGAAGCCAGCCCCCAAATAGGATGTCTGCACACTGATTGGTTCCAGTCCACAGCTGTTCCGGTGCAAGGGGCATGCATGGTAGGAGCTGTCAGCAATTGTTATCCGCTGGCTACTGTCAGCAGTTGTGCACACAGGATGGGCCTCACAGACAAGATGGGGCCCCTCACACACACTCTCTCTCTCACACACACACACTCACACACACACTCACTCACACACTCTCACTTATGCACACACACACACTCTCACTCACACACACTCACACTCTTTCACACATTCACATCCTCACACACACACACGCTCTCTCTCACACACAAACACACTCTCACACACTCACTCTTTTACACTCACACACCCACATACACACACTCACTCACACACTCTCTCTCTCACACACACACACTCTCTCACAAGTGTCAGGGATCCAGACAAGACATGCAGGCTGCAGCTGCACAAGCTCCCACAGCTTCCTACAACTCCGCACAGGTCGTAGGCTCGCAGCAGTTTTCCCCCATGTTGTTGAACTGCTCTGTTATTTGCTTAACTTGGCTGGCAGGCAGATGGGAAAGTAGCACTGTATAGGCTGTGGATTTGTCTCCCCAGGTGATAGGCTGATATGACCGGTTGAGTTCTGGTCACATAAGTTACGCGGCTAGAACTTAATGAGATAAATCAGCCAATCAGACAAATTTGTTTCCCTGCCCTCTGATTGGCTGATTTGTCCCATTAAGTTCTGATTGCATAACTGACTGTCAATTACACAACCGGAGCTCAACCGTTCTATCAGCCAATCAGCGGAGACCAATCCATTGCCGATACAGCGCTACTTCCTCATCATCTGCCGACAGCCTGCCAAGTAAATCAATTAACAGCACAGTGCAGCGCAGCACAGTGCAAAACAAATGGGGGCAAAATTTATTTTTACAGACTGCCGCCTTTTAAAAATCCGCAGATGCGTGCGCCATGAGAAATCTTTTCAGATTGCTTCATGGTAGGAGCGGCACTGACTGTATGGGAATTTTGCTGTCCATTTAAAGGGCAAATAAAGCCTCAAAACAAAACAAAATCAAATAGTTGCCCTTTAAATGGACCGTAATCCCATACAGTAACCCCCAATTCCTTTGCACTCCAGATGTTTGGAAACTACAACTCCCGTTATGCTTTAGTTGCTGGGAGTTGTAGTTTCCAAACATCTGTAGAGGCAAGCAATTGCCACTGCAGGGATTACTGTTAAACCCCCCCCCCCCTGAGCCCCCCCAGTACACTGTCAACTGCACTTACCTTTCAGTTATCCGGCAGCTGCTCACTCCGCATCCTCGGCTCGGCCTGACGTCACTACTCTGTGCCAGGAACTGAGACAGGCACAGAGCAGGGATGTCACCTGGCAGAACAGAGGATGCAGAGCGAGCGGCTGCTGGATTACTTATAAGGTAATTGACCCAAGTATAAACCAAGGTTCGGTTTTCAGGCTATTTTTAAATACGGTACGGCATATTTCTTTTCTGTGAGATAATATCCAATAATTGTATACTGCATTCTGTTTAATTAATTTTTTTTACTCAAATTTTTGGAAAATATGTAATTCATTTAGCATTAAGTAGACTAAGCATTTCAGCATGTATTCTATTCCTTTTTTCCATCATAATGAATGGAGAAGGCATCCAAGTGGCCTCCAAGGTTAGAGCATCTTTCATTTTAGAACCTACAGATGACAATTTATTTACTAGTTCCCTATATAACTATTGAATTTAAAGTACTCACTGCTGTCCCATATCCACCCAATACATTATCACACCATGCCCTTTTTGTTCTTCTGTCTCCACACGTGACAATTCAGTAAAAATGTAACAAAAATCTGTAGTAAATACGAGCAACTTTTGTAGCTACTTTAGTGCAAGTGTTAGTAATTCTCTCAATTTGCCCTTTACCAATAACCTCCTGATTAGGATGTATAATTGTGATATATTGGACAAATAGTGTTCGATTAGTTAAAACAGTAGAGTTGGCACTCAGAAATACCTGCACTTAAAGAGAAAGAATAATAGTTTCACTATCATATTTAACTTCTACGCTATTATATATCCATTAGACATTAAGCCTGCTACAATAACGGGCACTAGAAGCACAGAGTGCCCCCTTAGTGTCCCAAGGCCATAGTCCTCCTCCATGTCCCAAGGCCAGACTACCCTCTTAGTGTTCCAAGGCCAGAGTCCCCCCTCTGTCCAAGGCCAGGGGCCCCCTCTGTCCCAAATCCAGAGTCCCCCCTCTGTCCCAAATCCAGTCCCCCCTCTGTCCCAAATCCAGCCCCCCCCCTCTGTTCCAAATCCAGGGGGCCCCCTCTGTCCCAAATCCAAAGCCCCCCCGTCTGTCCCGAATCCAGGGCCCCCCTTCTGTCCCAAATCCAGGGGCCCCTGTGTCCCAAATCCAGGGGCCCCTGTCCCAAGCAACCTTACCTGCATTCTGTTTAATTGCTGTTCTCCCTCTGTGTGTTTCCTGTGTTTCTCCCTCTAGTGGTGAGTCAGTAGGAACTGCAGAGACTCTCCCTCTAGTGGTGAGTCCATAGGAACTGCAGTGACACACACACGGACACAGGGACGCACACTTAGGGTTTTATTATATATGATTCAGTATCTCATTTCTTTATTAGCTCTACCTGCTGGGGTGGAGTTTTTTATACAAAACGCCATTTTAAATTGACAGTACTATTAATGGACTGAGTGGCATTATCTTGCTGAAGGACCAGGTATGGTGGTTTATAGTATCATTTATCAGTTGTCCAAAATCATTCCGATCCCATTACTTAACTTGAGCTACACAACATCTCTGACTGTTTTTGCAAGTATAGTTGTCCAAGTTCAACCAACACTAATTTCAAATAAATCCTTTAGGTTCTATTTGCATTCCTGGAGTAGCCCCTGGAAAAAGATTGTTGTTTCCAGCGGTTCCAAGCAGTGCACAACATATGGTCAAAAGCTGGAAAATCAACAGAGTGATATTTGTCCAATATATCACAATAGTAAGGTCAAACCATAGAACGACAAGTGTAGGGAAATCTGCACTTGGGGAGTGGAGATAATTGGGAAGGTACGTCCATTGTGGAATTTCATCTTTTTCTACATTTTTTATTATTATTATTGTGGATTTATATAGCGACAACATCTTCCGTAGCACTTTACAATTACATGGATACATTCACATCAGGCCCTGCCCCGAAGAGCTTACAATCTAAGCACATATATGGCACATACAACCTATCAGTATGTCTTTATGATTGTGGGGGAAACCGGAGTGCCCAGAGGAAACCCACGCAAGCACGGGGAGAACATACAAACTCCTTGTAGATGTGCCCAAGGGTGGAATCGAACTCAGGACCTCAGCGCTGCAAAACATTAGTGCTAACCACTGAGCCACTGTGCTGACCGTAAAGAAATCATTTCATCCTATTACTCCCTCAAATAGCATCGTTCTTCCAGAATATATTCCCATTTCTCTTTCCCTGGTCTAATTACCAGTTTTATTTTCCCTATAACTATTACTTCCCTGTCCTGTGGCGGGGCTTTATTCAAGGGAACTTGTATCCAGGTTTTAGCTCCTACATTTTTCTTATTGGTAGTTGGTAGAACCAAACCCTCTATCTCCATGCTTTGTTTGTATAGTATGGACAGTTCATTCCTTTATTCCTATAATAAGATGGGAATTGATATTAAATGCACTATTCTGTCCTGGTTCTGTATTTGATATCCACTATCGGGCAGGTTGTGCGTTACTTTACAGGACAACTCCGCTCTCAAGAACGTCTTTTAGAAAGAATGGCCTCTTTAAAATATGTTGATATATCATACTTTGTCCTATGAATTCATTACTGTATGCCTGCTATGCTTCTGGATGCCTCATGGAAACTGAGCAATTTAGAAACCTGTACTGAGCCTGTACTGAGCCTGGGCATGCTCAGAAGAGGCAGACAGGGGATAAACATTCAGTCATTGGCTGTGATGTCAACTGTCAAATCCATAACTGACAGTTACTAACTGGAAGAACCAGGAAGCAGAAACAGGGGAAACAGGACATTGTGCAGGATTTCAGGTTAGACATATATTTCACATTTCAAACTATTACCGTTTAGGGTTTTGGGGGGTGATTTACCTGTATGTAAGTTTTTATTTTAGGCTGGACTTGCCCTTTAATCTCCCCTTGATAAACAGCGTCAATCACTCCTCCAACTACTTTTAACTCTTTACTGGCCATACTAGATCGGGATGATGATTCTATTGTATATAACAACTTATATACCAGTTGGTACTATTTCCCGTTTGCTTAGGTATAATTTGTATATCAATTAAACTATGCACATCTAATCCTACAGCTTCATTAGACCCTCGATCAGGGGCTGTCAGTGTGAACTTTCAATAAAAAATTCTTGTATTATATTTGCTGCAGCAATTTGTAAGTTAGGAGTTAACATGCGCATGAGTGGAGTGGTACAATTTGTAAGTTAGGAGTTAACATGCCCATGAGTGGAGTGGTACAATTTGTAAGTTAGGAGTTAACATGCCCATGAGTGGAGTGGTACAATTTGTAAGTTAGGAGTTAACATGCCCATGAGTGGAGTGGTACAATTTGTAAGTTAGGAGTTAACATGCCCATGAGTGGAGTGGTACAATTTGTAAGTTAGGAGTTAACATGCGCATGAGTGGAGTGGTACAATTTGTAAGTTAGGAGTTAACATGCCCATGAGGGAGTGGTACAATTTGTAAGTTAGGAGTTAACATGCCATGAGTGAGTGGTACAATTTGTAAGTTAGGAGTTAACATGCCCATGAGGGGAGGTGGTACAATTTGTAAGTTAGGAGTTAACTGCCCATGAGTGGAGTGGTACAATTGTAAGTAGGAGTTAAAATGCCCATGAGTGGAGTGGTACAATTTGTAAGTTAGGAGTTAACATGCGCATGAGTGGAGTGGTACAATTTGTAAGTTAGGAGTTAACATGCCCAGATGGAGTGGACAATTTGTAAGTTAGGAGTTAACATGCGCATGAGTGGAGTGGTACAATTGTAAGTTAGGAGTTAACATGCCATGAGTGGAGTGGTACAATTTGTAAGTTAGGAGTTAACATGCCCATGAGTGGAGTGGTACAATTTGTAAGTTAGGAGTTAACATGCATGAGTGGAGTGGTACAATTTGTAGGTAGGAGTTAACATGCCCATGAGTGGAGTGGTACAATTTGTAAGTTAGGAGTTAACATGCGCATGAGTGGAGTGGTACAATTTGTAAGTTAGGAGTTAACATGCGCATGAGTGGAGTGGTACAATTTGTAAGTTAGGAGTTAACATGCCATGAGTGGAGTGGTACAATTTGTAAGTTAGGAGTAACATGCCCATGAGTGGAGTGGTACAATTTGTAAGTTAGGAGTTAACATGCCCATGAGTGGAGTGGTACAATTTGTAAGTTAGGAGTTAACATGCGCATGAGTGGAGTGGTACAATTTGTAAGTTAGGAGTTAACATGCGCATGAGTGGAGTGGTACAATTTGTAAGTTAGGAGTTAACATGCGCATGAGTGGAGTGGTACAATTTGTAGTTAGGAGTTAACTGCATGAGTGGAGTGGTACAATTTGTAAGTTAGGAGTTAACATGCCCATGAGTGGAGTGGTACAATTTGTAAGTTAGGAGTTAACATGCACATGAGTGGAGTGGTACAATTTGTAAGTTAGGAGTTAACATGCCCATGAGTGGAGTGGTACAATTTGTAAGTTAGGAGTTAACATGCACATGAGTGGAGTGGTACAATTTGTAAGTTAGGAGTAACATGCCATGAGTGGAGTGGTACAATTTGTAAGTTAGGAGTTAACATGCCCATGAGTGGAGTGGTACAATTTGTAAGTTAGAGTTAACATGCCATGAGTGGAGTGGTACAATTTGTAATTAGGAGTTAACATGCCCATGAGTGGAGTGGTACAATTTGTAAGTTAGGAGTTAACATGCCCATGAGTGGAGTGGTACAATTTGTAAGTTAGGAGTTAACATGCCCATGAGTGGAGTGGTACAATTTGTAAGTTAGGAGTTAACATGCCCATGAGTGGAGTGGTACAATTTGTAAGTTAGGAGTTAACATGCGCATGAGTGGAGTGGTACAATTTGTAAGTTAGGAGTTAACATGCCCATGAGCGGAGTGGTACAATTTGTAAGTTAGGAGTTAACATGCCCATGAGTGGAGTGGTACAATTTGTAAGTTAGGAGTTAACATGCCCATGATGAGTGGTACAATTTTGTAAGTTAGGAGTTAACATGCCCATGAGTGGAGTGGTACAATTTGTAAGTTAGGATTTAACATCGCATGAGTGGAGTGGTACAATTTGTAAGTTAGGATTTAACATGCCATGAGTGGAGTGGTACAATTTGTAGTTAGGAGTTAACATGCCCATGAGTGGATGGTACAATTTGTAAGTTAGGAGTTAACATGCACAATGAGTGGAGTGGTACAATTTGTAAGTTAGGAGTTAACATGCCCATGAGTGGAGTGGTACATTTGTAAGTTAGGAGTTAACATCGCATGAGTGGAGTGGTACAATTTGTAAGTTAGGATTTAACATGCGCATGAGTGGTGGTACAATTTGTATTTAGGAGTTAACATGCCATGAGTGGAGTGGTAAAATTTGTAAGTTAGGAGTTAACATGCCCATGAGTGGAGTGGTACAATTTGTAATTTAGGAGTTAACATGCCCATGAGTGGAGTGGTACAATTTGTAAGTTAGAGTTAACATGCGCATGAGTGGAGTGGTACAATTTGTAAGTTAGGAGTTAACATGCGCATGAGTGGAGTGTAACATTTGTAAGTTAGGAGTTAACATGCGCATGAGTGGAGTGGTACAATTTGTAAGTTAGGAGTTAACATGCCCATGAGTGGTAGTGTACATTTGTAAGTAAGGAGTTAACATGCCCATGAGTGGAGTGGTACAATTTGTAAGTTAAGTTAACATGCCATGATTGAGTGGTACAATTTGTAAGTTAGGAGTTAACATGCCATGAGTGGAGTGGTACAATTTGTAAGTTAGGAGTTAACATGCCATGAGTGGAGTGTACAATTTGTAAGTTAGGAGTTAACATGCGCATGAGTGGAGTGGTACAATTTGTAAGTTAGGAGTTAACATGCCCATAGTGGAGTGGTACAATTTGTAAGTTAGGAGTTACATGCCCATGAGTGGAGTGGTACAATTTGTAATTTAGGAGTTAACATGCCCATAGAGTGGAGTGGTACATTTGTAAGTTAGAGTTAAAGCCAGGATGGAGTGGACAATTGTAAGTTAGGAGTTAACATGCGCATGAGTGGAGTGGTACAATTGTAGTTAGGAGTTAACATGCCCATGAGTGGAGTGGTACAATTTGTAAGTTAGGAGTTAACAGCCCATGAGTGGAGTGGTACATTTGTAAGTTAGGAGTTAACATGCCATGAGTGGAGTGGTACAATTTGTAGTTGGAGTTAACATGCCATGAGTGGAGTGGTACAATTGTAAGTTAGGATTAACATGCCCATGAGTGGAGTGGTACAATTTGTAAGTTAGGAGTTACATGCCCTGATGTGGAGTGGTACAATTTGTAAGTTAGGAGTTAACATGCCATGAGTGGAGTGGTACAATTTGTAAGTTAGGAGTTAACATGCACATGAGTGGAGTGGTACAATTTGTAAGTTAGGAGTTAACATGCCCATGAGTGGAGTGGTACAATTTGTAAGTTAGGAGTTAACATGCCCATGAGTGGAGTGGTACAATTTGTAAGTTAGGAGTTAACATGCGCATGAGTGGAGTGGTACAATTTGTAAGTTAGGAGTTAACATGCACATGAGTGGAGTGGTACAATTTGTAAGTTAGGAGTTAACATGCCCATGAGTGGAATGGTACAATTTGTAAGTTAGGAGTTAACATGCCCATGAGTGGATTGGTACAATTTGTAAGTTAGGAGTTAACATGCGCATTAGTGGAGTGGTACAATTTGCTATACATCTGTAATTTAACATTTGCAATGTGTATTTAGATTATCTCTCCATTGTTTATATTCTCCTCCTCCAGCTTTTTAACCATTGTTTTAAAATTCCATTCATTCTTTCTACCAGGGCCGCGGCCCGTGGGTAGCAGGGAATATGATATACCCATTCTACATTATTTTCTATTGCATATGTTTTTACTTTATTACTAGTAAAATGAGTTTGAATTTGTAATGTAATCCATAATACTGGATTATTAATTCAATAGTGCGTATAGTACTCCATTGGTTTGCATGTTTACATGGGTGACTTATTATTAGTCCAGAATATGTACCTACAGCATTACATATATACTCACACCCTTGGCTTTCAGTTAGTGGTCCAATGTATTCCATCTGCCATATTTGTCCAGGCAATTTTCCTTGTCCAATGTGCCCCATAACCATATGAGGAATCTCTCACTTTTGGGTATGTTGTCACACTGGACATTGTAAAATCAGATAAGAGATAAGCCCCTTTCTTGTGCCCACCTATAAGTGGCTTTTTCTCCATGGTGTCCCCTTTTGCTATCTTAGTTATGGCATCTTCTCAGGCCCGGATTTACTATTAGGCACAGTAGGCCCGAGCCTAGGGGCACCTCTGGATGTCAATCTCCCCTCCACCCCTTCACTCCTATATAGTCTATTTTCGGCCCCAAAAAAGAGAAAATGGGTGTGGTTTTAGGGTGTTGTGTGTGTTTAGGGGTGGGGTTGGGGGCACCATGCTTTTTGTGCCTACAGGATCCTGAGGTGTAAATCCGCCCCTGCATCTGCTTGAGGATTAAACAAACGTCCCAATGAATCAATACGCACATGAGCATCAAGATGAAAAACAGTAATAAGGGTATTTTCCGAAAAATTACTAATATCTTCCCATAATCCTCTGCCCCACATTTCTTTATTGGATATTTTCCAAGCATTATTTATCAGATACCAAAACTACATTTCCCTTGTGGAAAGTATAGCATGGCTCCTTTTTAGAATATCTATACCTATGATATATTCCCTAATTGGGGCTATCAACGCTAAATACTGTAGTTCCGAACAGGTACATTTCCTATCCCTGTTCGTATATTAGCTAGAGTGGCAGGAATACTTTTCCCACCTATACCTGAAATATGTAATCGGGGTGCCTTCGTTTTTTTCTGGATTGCCATATATATGCAGCCACTGCCCCTATATCTACTAATGTTAATACTTGTTGAATATTACCATGTTTCCAATACACTTTTACATTTACATAGGGACGTTCATCTTTCCTTACAGGGGATTGGTTTATTCTTGTTTATCCCACTTTTCTTTACCTTTCTTATTCTGACCAACTCAATTCATCTGACACTTGTGTTTTAACATTCTCTGCAATCGTCTCCTTCAATGGTTCCCAGGGATAGATGGAAGGAACACTAGGTGCAAAAGGCACAGAGGGTGTTATTTTAACTTCCTTTTTACTTGTCAATCTTTTGTCAATCTTTTCATATCTTATGTATTTTTTGCTTGTACATGCCCCATAATACGTCTCTTGTCCATCCTTTTAATAATGCTGCAGTCTAGAGCCTCTATTATTCTGTACTCCTCCCCCCTTTATTTTCACCTTTCCCCATCAATATTTCCAGCTCTAACTGTACTTTTTGTTTTAATAATTTTCCTTTTTCCCCACAATAACCATACGCAGTTAGTAGAATCCAGCCACGCCTTGCCAGAGTGGACGTGTGACCTGTTCTAATGTATGCACTACATCTATAGGTTCTCCACTATTCACAGTTCATTGTTCCCAAAGTCCGGAATGTTTTCTATATTGCCCTGCTAATATAGCATATGGGGCTTCTTCCCATCCAAGGATGGTTGGGATATGTACTACTGCTGATGCGTCCTTATCTGTTTTCTTAAACATGACTGATTTGAGATTCCACCACTATATATGACACCACCACTTGGTATTTCTACCCGCAGTACACCAGTGCTAAAAATAGGGCCGCTTACCAAAATGTGTACCCACACAGTTAGGGCCCGATTTACCCACATGGGCTGTGCTAAAAATAGGGGTTAAAATTGTGCTAACCGATATTGAATAGTTTAGTGCAAGTTAAACTCCATATTTGCACTGGCTGCACCAGTTTCACCAAACACACCAGTGAAACCGGTGCAATGTATTTAATAAAGGATTTGCACCACTTTTCACTCCAAAATTTAAGACCAGTTAATGGCTGGTCTTAAAGTGGTGCTGGGGTAAAATTCCTTTTGGGATTTACCACAAGGTGCAAATCCAATATTAAATACTGAAAGCCATATTTGCCCAGACAATTTGTGGCTCTGGGTAAATGAGGCCCTTATAGGGCTATGTACCGAGAGCCGCTATCGCAAAATTGTGTTTTAAAGTTCCGTTAATGTCTTAGCGGGGATTTATCAACACTTAACGTGACTTTTAGACGTAAGTTCCTATGCATGCGTTATTCTCGTTAACTTTGCGCGTCTAGACAACGCAAGTAATGTACCAAATTTTAACACCATTAATGCATGACTATAATGTGACTATAACGCCACCACAATGATGGTCTTAATCAGACGTTAACTGAAAAAGTCCTATGTATAGAGAGGCGGTATATGTGCGCATTGCTATCATGTGATTTCACCATCACGATTGGCCCATTTTGTAATGTGTTATTGGTCGACGCAGTCCAATCACAAATCACGCATGCATGTGTGTAGCGAGCAAGCTTTTCTTGATGTTACTTTATATATGCAACGCAAATAATTGTTTAAGTACTTAGCTAGCCACTACCTACTACCATAAACCGACCATAACAAATAACAGGAGCAGATTTTGTTAAAGGGGAAGTATAAGTGAACTTATTTCTCTGTAATATCAATAGTCAATATAAAATAAGTGGCCTATGGATGTTTCTTGTTAGCGAGAGTACGTGCATTGCTTATGTACCACAATTTACGCAATTCCACTTCTAAAACACACGCTAAGCTCTTAACGTGACTTTACTGCTATGTATCAAGACTTACGCAACTTTAGTACTAAAACACACGTTAAGCTCTTAACGTGACTTTCTAAAGCAAACACTTATGTACTATTATTGGCAAACTGTTTATTGAATACAAGTAAAGCTCGTTAACTTTACACCATCTTTGCGATAGCGTCTCTCGGTACATAGCCGTATTAGTGTCTTATATCTTATAATGTATATAATCAACAATGTATTTTACTCAACAATATACTTGTAATAAATATCCCTGTGTATATCTAGAATAAGTATTTTACTTACATCCAATTCCAATACTGGGGAATTCAGTTCAGTATGATATATTGGAGACTTAACCAGCACTACTAGGCACGTCTGCATTGTAGGACAACTGACAAGTCACCATTTATTTTAAGGATGGACATGTCCTTTAAAAGGTCATAATACCTACAGCGATCCAGAAACAAAATACATTATAGCAATGTGCAACATTTATTTCAAAAAGGTTTTCATTATTACTTTTAGGGCCTTAGGCTAACCAGCTAGTGTCAACATGGCTGGAAACTTAAGTTCTCCTTTAATAAACAAAATATATTTGATAGTATGCTCAAATATTTGTATACTGTCTAGAAATGCTTGGCGTTATTAGTAGCCAATGAAGATTTCCACAACCCTGTTTCTTTTATACAGCAAGTCATATACTTACCTAATATTACACAGTAAGTGGCATGTTATCACTTAATAATATATACATTTTTATTTATGTGGGGTTTATTATTGTTTTGTTTTTTTATAACTAAGTAACTATTACACCAGGGATGTCAAACTTGCGGTTTTGCGGTCTTCCAAAAACCGTTCTGTAGCTATGGAGTTGAAAGTTTGACATCCCTATATTACACAGTGAATAAGGCGCCCCCTATTATAAAATATAAGGCTATTACAAGTCAACCAGGAGTTCCAAGTTCTATCCTATATAATAAAAGTCCTAATGTGCGTCCGTGAGTCTATCGGCTATGCGGGATCATCCACAGTGAGTAGAGATCAATCCAGCTCACTGACCTGGATAAGTACATCCGCTCTACATCCACCTCCCATAGAGAGAGAGAGAGAGGGAGAGAGAGAATCTTAATGTCTAGTGTCCGTTTACATAATGGGCTTAAGTGTCTAGTGATTATATAAAAGTCCAAGGATGCAGACTGAGGTATACAAGGCACGGAGCTCCAAGGTTATCTTGAATATGCAGGGTTATTCAATAAGAGTTCTTATCGTTTAAAATGGTGCAAATTTTGCCCCAACCAATCAGATCTTATTTAACATTTAAAAGCTAACATCTGATTGGTTGGGGCAAAATTAGCACCATATTTAACGATTAGAGCTTGTATTGAATAACCTGATTTGGTTTTGCAACTCTGCCTAGAAGATCATCACCCCAGCGATGCCTCTTTCTCTCCACTGTCTACATTGAGACTATTTAAAGGGCATGCCCACCCCCCAAACTAAAAATTCACCATAAATTGCCCACATTCCACATTGCAAAATAACACTAACCTATTGTCTCTACTGTGTGTGGTTTCAAGTGATGGCTGGATTGAAGTTAGACATTTCTAACACTAGGAGTCAGAAGGACACAAAATCGTTTCTGCCTCTTACTTGTCCTCCTGGAGGTTTCTGGCATGTGCAGATCCCGTCCAGATCCCTCAGTTATGCAGTAGATTTATAAAAGAAAAAATGTTTTCTGTAGTGTAGGGACACCCCCCCCCTGTTCCCAGAAGTAGCAAGTAGAGGCAGTGGGCAAGGTAACGAAGTTGGGTAAGTCTGTTTCTCTGCACTAACTTATAACCATGTCGTTTAGGGTTGGGGGGGACCCTACACTGGGACTGTGGAAATACCCTTTAATTACTATCTATAATAATAATGGAATGTGTGGTGGTTTTAAAAGATTTTGGATATAAAGAGAATATCTGGTGTACTCAGTAAGGTCCTAAACTGCCAGGTCCTCACCGCTTATGCCAGGCTTTCCTGTATTAAATAACACTATCCTGGCAGATTAAAACTGTACTGTACATGCTGGCACTCCATACACAAAATGATATTGGGAGGGAAAACTAATCATCCCACCTCCCTGACCCTCATTTTTAAATAGTTTTTGTTCACAGTGTAGCTGTGCTTCAAATCACAATTCCCATGTCTTCTTTTATATAATAACCCTGTAAAGGTAAAGTCCACTAACTAATTCCTCTTTAGTTTATTTGCTTGAATTGGCTGTGTCATTTGTATCCTAGGGGTAAGATTTCCATAAGATCAATGGTGGATCGTCCATGACTAGAGATGTAATGTGGTTTCTAATAGAACCCAGTTTCAAATCGAATCTGAGGGTTTCGAAGTCCCAACAAAACTTGCAGAAAGCCCGAATTTCACTGAACACGAATTTTTCGAATTTTCGATTTTTATTGAAAATTGAAAGTAGACGATTTTTCGAAGATCAAAAATCGAAAGTAGACGATTTTCGAAAAATCGAAAGTAGATGATTTTCGAAAATTGAAACTCGAATTTTCGAACTTTAGAAATTTACGACAAATTTTGAGAATTTGAAAACGGAACAAAACCCAACAGTTTCGAACATCTCTATCCATGACCTACAGACACAGACTATTCACAAATGTTTTTATGCAAAATTGTTGGGTTCAAACAATCAGACATGTAGGTTAATCATAGCCCATTCCCATGCAATCTTTAATAGGCCATATGTTTAGGACAAAGTATCACCTGCTATATTTTAATTCCAACTGACAGACTAGTGATGGGTATAACCAATAACCATCAGATTAGTATGAGACCACCCCCAGTCTCTTCGTGCCAATAAGTTTATGGTACCACCACTGATAGGGGTAAATTTTCCTTTTATATTAAAAAGTAAGATTCTACTTTCCTAAGAAATCTGTGCCCCATTTGTAAAAAGGTTACAGAGATACATCACTGGAAATTAAAGGGCTTGTCCACCCCTCCACCCCCCATGTAAAAACTGATACTGAAGCCCCCACTACACAGCATTGATATTCCATTCAATTCGGAGAATTCGATTGAATAAGCCTCAATATCGATGACAGTTACCTGCGTTTTTGATAAACTGATCAGTAACCCATCTTCCGCAGAATCCAAGCTGAAATCTATGTAAAGATTGACAGCGCAAGGTGGTAAATTTCGATAGGCCCTTTCGCCGGGTTTTCAATCCTTTTGGCCGACCAAAAATCTGATTGGAAAATCATTGTTCCATGAATGGCTAGCTTTACCTTCCCCAATCCGAAAGCCCCAGTGTTACTTTACCTCTCTGATGTTCCTGAAGATCAATATTCAGTCCAAAGTTTACCCGTTCCCTTTCTGGTGAAGCAGCCAATCACATCCATTGACAGATGACATCATGGTCATTGACTTGACTGCTGCAGATTAAGCCTAAAGTGTGTTTCGGTAAATGAATGGCATTGGACTTTTGTTGCCATTTAGTTTTTTTGTGGATACTGTTCAGCCTACAATTTGAATTGTCCACACACTATGTTTTTTTTCTGCAATTCCCAGCATCCTTTGAAGCTAGTAGTTTTACAACAATGTAGATTTAGAAAAGCTCTCGGACCCATTGACCCCCAGCCCTCCCCCTAAAGGCACCGTATGACCCCTAAAGCCTTTTTTACAAGGAAAGGTGCTATGTCAGAGCTTAGAACATTTTCAATATGTGTAGTTCCGTCTGTGCGCTCAGGAGGTGATGGTTTTGTTGCATCTCCAGGCTCTCTAGGGTACAAAATATTTATGAATTGCAATAAACATTCACCCGCCTGCAAGAAAGGTCTTGAAAAGGTCATTTCAGCAGGGAAAAAATTGACTTAATTTATTTGGACTTTAAAACATCTACAGGTATCGACCCCGAGTCCTTAGTAATGTCTGTAATATCTGCCTCTCTGCATGTGGAATTATCTGGCACCGTTATATAGAACTATCCGGCACTGTTATATGGAATTATCTGGCACTGTTATATAGAACTATCCGGCACTGTTATATGGAATTATCTAGCACTGTTATATAGAACTATCCGGCACTGTTATATGGAATTATCTGGCACTGTTATATAGAACTATCCGACACTGTTATATGGAATTATCTGGCACTGTTATATAGAACTATCTGGCACTGTTATATGGAATTATCTGGCACTGTTATATAGAACTCACTACTGTTATATGGAATTATCTGGCACTGTTATATAGAACTATCCGGCACTGTTATATGGAATTATCTGGCACTGTATATAGAACTATCCGACACTGATATGGAATTATCTGGCACTGTTATATAGAACTATCCGACACTGTTATATGGAATTATCTGGCACTGTTATATAGAACTATCTGGCACTGTTATATGGAATTATCTGGCACTGTTATATAGAACTCACTACTGTTATATGGAATTATCTGGCACTGTTATATAGAACTATACGACACTGTTATATAGAACTATCCGGCACTGTTATATAGAACTATCCGACACTGTTATATGGAATTATCTGGCACTGTTATATAGAACTATCCGGCACTGTTATATGGAATTATCTGGCACTGTTATATAGAACTATACGACACTGTTATATAGAACTATCCGGCACTGTTATATAGAACTATCCGACACTGTTATATGGAATTATCTGGCACTGTTATATAGAACTATCCGGCACTGTTATATGGAATTATCTGGCACTGTTATATAGAACTATCCGACACTGTTATATGGAATTATCTGGCACTGTTATATAGATCTATCCGACACTGTTATATGGAATTATCTGGCACTGTTATATAGAACTATCCGACACTGTTATATGGAATTATCTGGCACTGTTATATAGAACTATCCGACACTGTTATATAGAACTATCCGACACTGTTATATGGAATTATCTGGCACTGTTATATAGAACTATCCGACACTGTTATATAGAACTATCCGACACTGTTATATGGAATTATCTGGCACTGTTATATAGAACTATCCGACACTGTTAATGAATTATCTGCACTGTTTAATAGAACTATCGACACTGTTATATGGAATTATCTGGCCACTGTTATATAAACTATCCGGCACTGTTATATGGAATTATCTGGCACTGTTATATAGAACTATCCGACACTGTTATATGGAATTATCTGGCACTGTTATATAGAACTATCCGACACTGTTATATGGAATTATCTGCCACTGTTATATAGAACTATCCGACACTGTTATATGGAATTATCTGGCACTGTTATATAGAACTATCCGGAACTGTTATATGGAATTATCTGGCACTGTTATATAGAACTATCTGACACTGTTATATGGAATTATCTGGCACTGTTATATAGAATTATCCGACACTGTTACTGTATATACTCGAGTATAAGTCAAGGTTTTTAGGCTATAACTTACCTGACTGTCCTGTTTTCGGCTGCCGAACGCTTCCGCATCCACTCTTCTGCCTACTGATGTCACTATTCAGCAACGGTCTTGCTTCCCGGCGCTGAGTAGTGACGTCAGGCGCCAGGAGACAGTGTATGTGGAGCGATGCAGCCAGATTGTCTGTCTTCTCTTCCTCCGGATTGTAAGTCCTCTCTTCTTCTGGATTGAAGGTCCTCTGTCCACAAGTCTTCTCTCCACAAGGCAATTCCTGTCCTATACAGATCTTTGGATTATTCTGCATGGTTATATGGAATTATCTAGCATGAAAGAAAATCCTGAACACATATGAAATCTACTTATTACAAGGCCATGTTCTCATTGACCTGATACATGGCTATATTGTAATCAGTGCAGCCTGCATTATGCTTCTTAAAACAACCAGCATTTCAGCATGTAGATTTTTTTATTATTATTGTTGTGGATTTATATAGTGCCAACGTCTTCCGTATCTGTATGTTACCTCCTAACTAGATTATAAACTCTATGGGGCAAGGACCCCCTTTCCTCTTGTGGAAAGGCTTTAGCACTTCTATTTATTTATATCATTTATATATTTATGTACTGAACCATTTATGTATTTGCCCCCCCCCCTGCATAACTTTTTTGTATTTTGTTATTGTACAGCGCTGCATCCCCAAGTGACACATTATAAATAAACTATACATACATACATATATACCCTTTAACATATCCCATCCTCCAATCAGAGGGGGGTTCTTCTCTATACATTCTAAACATTATTAGTCATCCCAGTGCTTTAGAATGGACACAGTTTGTTCATTGTTTGTTTTTTTATCTGTCCATTGGCCTAGCCTGACATTTGACAGTTCTGGGTACTTGGTATTGCTAACGACCATTCGCCCATTGATCATCTTATTGATTAAACCGTGACTTGTCCTTTTTTTTATTGCAATTCATGTATTGATGTCTCTCATTAGTCTACTTCTCTGATTGTCCAGCTCCCTGGGGAGTTACTTCTTTTAAAGGGACGTTCCAGTGATCAGTTAGTGAATATTTTGTCTGGGATTCAGTTTCAGTTAAACCAAGACTTGGCCATGAGATTCACATCTCTTTATATATATATCTATCGGACTCTCTAATCTATGGAACTAAAAAAAAACATGGACTACATGCAATGTACCTGTCTCATGCCCATATCGCCAGTTTCTCCTTGATTGTATTAAAGGGGATTTAAACTGGATGTCCCATTGCTGGAAACTCGCTTCACTTTCTTGGTACCGTTATTTGTTGATTTCTTTAGATATCCAACCTGAAGCATTTTACATTTCATCTGTCATTCAAGTGTTTTATCATCATAAACTCCAGGGCCCCATCATAGTTTTGCAGGGGGCACCAGTGATTCCTAGTTATGGCACTGGTCGTAGCGCACTGAAAGCGCTCGTGTTTCAGGTGCCTGTTACGGTGCTTTGTGGTTGCACAATTTGTACAATTGAAGCGCATGCGATTGTGCAAAAAAATGCAGATCGCATGAGCTCTGATTAGCAGATTGCATCACAATGCATGGCTTTGTAACAAGCAATCGGATCACAATTGCATCGTGTGTTAAAATGCAGCAGTGTGGCAAATCTCAGATTGTCTATTGTGGAACCAAATCCATCAGACTTTACATTCTACTGAAGGATTCTTAGTTCTCTATGTCTGGGACTGGATGTAATCATGTTACTCTGTCCAGCCATGTGTTACCAACTATAAGAATGTATACATTACAAAGGAAATCGCCATAAAAATCCAATATTATGAACAATATGAACTGCTGATAGATACAGTTTGAGATGAAATCTCATTTCATTTATGCTATTTGCCCTTTAATTACGGGTCTTCCACAGTGTGTTTCATGGACGTGTGTGTATGTGACAATTGGACCTAATTTAGGAAATGTGGAATTTGGAATTATTCTCAGCGCAGCAAGAGACCTGGCTATTAATTCCTCTCTTTCTCTCATCACAAAGATACTAATAGGAAGGGGTAGTGGCCTCCCAGGAACAGTTTTCAAGCAATGTTCCTTCTCTGTAGGGTAATATGTCAGAATAATGGATGCTGAATGGAGGCATCTCTGAAAATAGCTTTTTTTGTGTGTGTGTGTTCAAAGCACATTTGCTAAGATCTCGGGAAGCCACAGAACCTCAAAGAAACCTTTATTAAGCCATTTCTCCTTTACTGTGCACTATTGTATAAGATCACAATGCTTTCTGGGATTTGTTTTGGAAATAAATGAAATAAACGATCTATAGATACGAAAGTTTCCAAAGGTAGAAATTGTCTTTGTTTTTGAAAGGAAAGTGTTTCTGCCAACAACATCATATTGGCCAGGAAGGCAGGTGGACGATGTAAATGCTGCGAATGGCTATCGCAGATGGAAACGGAAGCTTTTAAAGGAATATCTACATAGGTGTGCAGAGCAAGGCCCATTAGTGGGGATAATTAGTGTTTTAATAGAATAATGTGTTTACTAATGCCAGTGTTTCATTTTAAAAGGTTAATTATCATTAGGATGATTTGCAGTTAAAAGCTGCGCAGCCGACCATCTCTAGACTGGAGAATGCACAATTGTGTGTAAGATTACAGGTTTTCTACTAAAAATCATTGGTCTGTTTCTTGATCTGAGAAAAGAATGCTATTCCATAGTGAAGGCCTGTACGCCACTCTGTACAGCACCCTTAACACAGACAGGCAACCTGACCACAGTACAAAGAGGATTGGGAAGGGCCACCGAGCCCATAAGACAGGTTAGAAATCCTGCTCAGGGACCAGCAATGCCATTTCATAGAAGTCAATTGTGGTGCGCTTCCGATCACAGGAGTACACCACCAGTGACTTCTAAAAGGGGAGCCGCACTGGAGGCAATCTTCTCCCGGTGCCAAACCCCCTAGTGGCGCTCCTGGGAATGGGCAGAAACTCCACAGGTTTCAACCTGGCAAAATAGATAAAGGATATCTCCACCAATATAAACAACCCCAAATTATATATTTTGCACTTTATTACCGGCATTACTAACCAGATATTTAAAGGGCACGTTGACCCCCAAAACTAAAATTTGCCCCACTGGGTAGTATCAAAAATCCTTATCTTTCTCCTCTGCTCCTTTTGGTTGTCCTGCA
This sequence comes from Hymenochirus boettgeri, assembly GCA_019447015.1. Classification (NCBI taxonomy): domain Eukaryota; kingdom Metazoa; phylum Chordata; class Amphibia; order Anura; family Pipidae; genus Hymenochirus; species Hymenochirus boettgeri. The sequence goes on from CM033473.1 coordinate 38,736,340, forward strand.
GTTCCTGATGAAAGTCCAGAAAAGTGAAGAGCAGTAGAGATGGACCTTTCATAGTCCCGAACTTTCCGTAACTTTCCAAACTAGTTTGGTTTTCCAAACTCGTGGACCTATTTTCTATAATTATTGAATTTACGGACTGTTTGCTAACCCTTGATTTCGGCGATAACCGTTGAATGTCATGTCCCAAAACCCAGTTACGTTTCACACTGAAAAGATCAGAAACCATTTCAAAGGAGAACTGAACCTACTTTTTTGCCCTTAATGTAAAGCTTTTCTCCCCAGGACACCTATACATTTTAAAATACCACTATAGTAAGTTGCATTTATGTACATGTAAGAAGAGATTCTGTAACTAAGAAGGCTCCCATGTTGTTGCCAGTACAACCAGTACAACTCATAAGACATAAACTGTAAAAGATTACTTTTGTTTTTTTGTATGAAATGCAAAGGAATCTGTAATTGTGTAATTATGATTGATGCAAACACAACTTTAAAATCCCTTTTCTGTGTATAAGAGAGGTTGGAACACTGCTTTAACATGGTCTGTGCCTAACAGAGGCAGGACTCTGTGCTATACCATGATTGGCTTTCAGCTTACAACTTAGACAAAACAAAGATGTGAATTATTGGAGCTGATCCCTAGAACCCACAGATTAATGTTCATTATGTTGATAAATCAACCAACAGCCACAGCAATTTTGTGAATGTTCTGTCTGTTAGGACACACCTTAGCATTAGATTAATTCATTCGGTACCTGGCCGGACATTTTCTGTCTTTGTTTACAGTTAATTAAAGGCACAAATGACGTGTTAAATTCTGTACTTTTAAGACTGTAAAATAGCAATGTTTTTGTTCACCACAAGAGAAATTTTAATGGGCCAACGCACTGGTAGTCGATGCTATGGTGTCTAGATGACGTCTCTCCTAACATACTAATGACTTTCATTCGTCCAACATCAGTGAGCCAAGGACTAATAAAGGAACCGTGTTTTACCAGTGAACATTATTTCAATCGAAGTCACCTTTTTGACTTTTTTCCTGTCCCCAGAGGTGCTAATTTATGAACGAGCTGCAGTTTAAAGCAGATGAAAGACATTTCTTGACTGGAACATATAAGTTGCAGGTACATCACTTCACAGAGCAAAGTTTATAATGATGTTATTAACCGTTTACTTTAAACGCTGTTCCATATATATGTTCTGTAATTTCTGGGATTTTAAACCATTGTAGGTGCCATCAAACACAAGCCGAAAACAAGATTACCGGTAATGTAATTGATCCAATTAATGTTGCATCTCAAACTCTCTCCAGGTACTGAAAGTTTGTTTTGAGCTTCACACAATAGGCATTCTGTGGCATTACATGGAATAAGTCTGTTCTTCGAAGGCAATTGAAAACTACTTAAGGGCAAGACAACCCAAATGCTAAAATTCATATATTGTTAACGTACAACCCCGCCCTCATAATGACATATTTTAGAGAATGGTCCCATTTAAAATATGTTGAGATATACTACATGGTCCCCTGGAATCCTAAACTAATGCCTGCTATGCTATAGATTCCTTGTAAAAATTAAGGGATATACAGGGTTATTCAATAAATGTTCTTATCGTTTAAAATGGTGCTAATTTTGCCCCACCATTCATATCTTTTTAACATTTGAAAGCTAACATCTGATTGGTTTGGGCAAAATTAGCACCATATTAAACGATACCAACATTTATTGATAACCTTGAGTGTATGTTAACGGCTATATTTGTTCATCCCCCCTCTTTAGAATTCAGCTGGTTATGAGCTTGAGCATGCTCAAGAAGAAAGCTAGGGAATTGGCATTCAGTCTTTGGCTGTGATGTCAACTGTCATGTTTATAGCTGTCAGTTGCTAACCATAAGAAGCAGGAAGCAGAAACAGGCAACAGGATATTGCGCAGCATTTAAGGTTAGTCTTATATCTTTCAGCTTTCTATTCAACTATTGCAGTTTTGGGCTTTGGGGGGGTTATTTACCTATATTTAATATTTACCTATATTAATTTTTTATTAAAGACTGGATATACTCTTTAATTAATAGAGAAGGATCCAAACCCAATTCTGAAGTGGATTTATGACTTTTTCGGATTTTTCCAAACCGCGGAATTGTTTTGCAAAATTCTCGATTGTTCAAAAATTTTCAGTATTCTACAAATCTCGAAAATACTACGCGGGAGGCAAAACAGAAATCGCATGAAGTATAGAGATGGCCGGTTCGCGGACCCGAACCCGGGTCCGCCGCGGACTTCTCCCGTCCGCGAACGGCGGATTATTCCGGACTTTCCGGACTTTCCGGACTTCCGAACTTCCGAACTACGGATTTTTTTTTTTTACGAAAATTTTCGAAAATACGAGTATCTCCGTAATTACGAGGATCTACGATATTTTCGGGATCCGGAAAAACCGAAGATCCTCGTAATTACGAGGATTCGCGTAATTACGAGAATACACGTAAAAACGAGTAATTCGTGTAAATTTTTCAAGACGGAGCAAGCCACATGATCCAAATTAGCCAATGGCAGCTATCATAGTTACGGAAAGCCTCGTTTTTTACGGAAATCCTCGTTTTTACGGGAATCCTCGTATTTTCGAAAAATACCGTTTTTTTTAAAGTCACGCTAGCGGACTGTACTTTTTAGGTATTGTAGGCATTTATACGTGCTTCTAAGGCCATTACCCAGGTCCCTGAGTGGTTAAGTGTACGTTACCAAGGCTATTTAGACCACTTTTAATGCGGATTTTGCCGAACTTTCATTTTAATACGTTTTAACGGGTCCGCTCGCGGATTTTCGAATTTTCGGATTTTTTCGAAAATCCGCGGATCCTCGCGCGGACCGGATTTTTCGAAGTTCGGACATCTCTAATGAAGTACAGTATCTGGTACTGGACAGTGATTTTTAAAGATTGTGGGCATCGATACTTGTTCCCCAGACCCCGGTCCCCAAGCCATTTACAGTAATTTACCATTGCTATTTATATCTTCATTTTTGTCACTTTCAGATTATTAAAATTCCATTGACTTCAATGGGCCTGCTGCGGATTTTCGAATTTTATGGAAAATCCTTGAATCTTAAGCGGAACGGATTTCAGTAAGTTCACCCATCTCAATTAATTAAAAAAGTTAAACTGGGTGCACGATACTACAGTAGTCTGATCCCATCATGTCCAATGGCAAAATAAAATGTGACCCCCATATGCAAATGTAAATGCATGTATATTTTCTACAGTGACTAAAAAAAGACTGCCATTGGCTGTGGGATTGTTTGGACATGATTGAAAAGTTCCATCATCATCCCCTATCCTTTAGTACAGTGGGCGCTGCCACCAGACTGTGTGTAGCTGTTTTTATAGCAGAGGACAGACTGATTCCATTGGAAGCTATAAATCTTTGATGTGTGTAAGCAGCTTTAGAGAAGACCAGTATATATATATTTATTTTTTTGAGAATTACTGGTATTAATGCATATAGATCTGGTTGATCCAGGGATACTTTCCGATTGCCGTTTGGAGTCAGGAAGGAATTTTTTCCCCCTTTTTAGCTGGGGTTTTTTGCCTTCCTCTGGATCAACTGTTAGGTAGGGTTAAAAAAAAAAAAAAAGATAGGTTGGACTTGATGGACGAATGTCTTTATTCAACCTTAATTACTATGTTACTATGTTACTATGTTATTATTGTTTTAAATTACTTTAATAATTCTTTACAATTTAATCACTTTATGTCGGGCCCTGCACTAAAGGACTTATCTCACAGATATCAATCGGTTAACATGGATTCCTTGATTAAACCAATCAAATTGCTCACAACTGTTCTGGGAAATCTTTAAGGTAGAGAGGATTATAGGGGAAATCTATTAATCAATTCTAAATTGCACAAAAATACCTTTTTTTGTAGTTAGTCATTGTGACTTCACTGGCACTCCCTGTAAAATGGTTAAATGGCTAGTTAAATGGCAACCATTTCCACAGAGAGAGAGATGGATAGGATTACTTATCACAAATATATTAAGCCATTCTAGAAGTCTCTGGAGAAATTCCCAGTCTAATGGTTGCTCAGGGAAGATGTGAGGGGATCAGTTTTAATTAAGACATGAGAATGTTTTCTGAATTTTTATTAGGCTCTCTAATTGCTTTGGCAGAAATATATTGGGTTATTTGATTGTCATATCCAGAATATTTAACACGTACCGACAGATGTTACCCACAACCCACGGTTATCCACTCAGGCCCCGACGAACGTTTGCTAAGGGCTAGGCCACATCAGCATATGCGATACGCAGTTTTCCGCAAACGCATGCACTCCAATTGAGCAATATTGCATTCACAGTGCATGAGGACACCCCATATGTGCTTGCGTGCACATCTCCAAACCGCTTGTGTGCAATGTAGTGTTGCCTCAGCCTAAGGGTGACAATGGGCAGTTTGCAAACATTTGGAGGGCCCCAGGACGGACACCCCTGCTCTTGCTCTCCAAGTAATGGACTTTGCTTGGTTGTAACAGTGAAAAAGATAAATATTTTATTGTATCTTAAATACCTGAAATACACCTAAAGCTTGACTGAGCCTGGTTGCAGGGGAACATGGGCATATCTGAGTTCCACTGGGACTCTATGTTGTTGCCTGTGTGCTAACTCTGTTCTTTATTGATCTCTCTGGGAGCTGTCATGTGTCCTAGGGCTTCCCCATGGCTTCTGTTCCTACGCTTATTAGATCTGCAGGAATCCTATGTAGCAGAACAGCAATGTTCAGTGCAATGTGGGAGACTGCCTGATATACACAGTATATACCTATATCTATATACTCTATAGGAAGCAAAGCACTCACCTGGATTTCTAAGTAATTATTCAAATATATTACACATCAACATGTTTCAGCCATCTTTTAGCTGGCGTCTTGACATAAAGTCTGTGAGGTTGGTGTTTTGGGGGGTAGGGAAGGTAAGTATAAAGTTATGTGGAAGGGGTGGCCTTTAAAGGAATAGTTTACTCGAAAAGTGAACTATTCGGTTAATGTATTGATTGAAGATTACTTACCTTTGTCCCTGGCTCCTACTCAATTGATTGAGGAATGGGAGGTAACGCATAGCTCTTTAACCTCCTGCCCTTTAATCTGCTGTGAGCAGTGTTTCTTTAATAAGCTGTTGTCAAGCTTATTCCCACATTTTCAATTAGGTATGTTCAACCTGTAGCCCTCCGGAGGTTTAAAAACTATAACTCTCAGCATACCCTTGCTGATACAAGTATATTTTGGCCAGCAGATTGTACAAGTCATTCTGAATTGAGAAAGCCAGTCAGATGACTAAAGAAAAGTCTTCAAGAACTAAACGTCTTCTAGAAGTCCAGTTGATCTAACTAAACACCACAGATATACCCAACATATTGTTATACAGTATTATTGGTATACAGGATGTTATAGAAATGTATATCAGTCCCAGCCACAAAGGGATGTGCATACAGGCAGTAGGGTAAGACGACTACAGCAGTAAAGATACTCATGATCAGCTGTTTAAAAATCCTGGTGCTGGTCTTTTAAACAGCTTATCGTGCGTACCTTATCGTGTGTACCTTATCGTGCGTACCTTATCGTGCGTACCTTTACTGTGGACATGCAATAAGCTGTTTAAAAACAGATGATTGGGCAAGCAGGGGGGGGCGTGTCATAAACAGCAGGTGATGGCAAAAAGTGCTCGTTTTCACTGCTGCATTTTACTAATAAAGTAGAATATTTGGATTCCAAGGTATCAAGATTGGCAAGGCCATTTAATAAGGAGTGATATGAGTAAAAGTATATAGATAAAGGCCAATCAATCATAACCAAACCAAATATCCACTGGTATAGGCAGGCTCACAATCCCAGCAAAACAAATCGGGCAGAATCCTCTGCCTGACTATATTGTAATAAAAACTACAGATACTAGGTTATAAAATAACAATAAATATTCCTTTAATATTAGTACCCTCACCCCTATTTCGGTCTCCTCCACCGGTCAGCTTTCCTCCACTCACGCCGTCGATACCACCTGTGACTTGTCTCTTGGTTTTACTGCAGCGCCAAACGGTTAGCACTCTGGAGTAGCGTCTTGGACCCGCGCTAAAACCGAGAGACCAGTCACACGCGGTATCGGCGTCGTAATTGGAGGAGAGCTGACCGGTGGAGGAGACCGATATAGGGATGAGGGACCAAAGTTGTACAGCACTCGGTAGCTGTTGTAAACAGTTAGGAAGGGGTAAGTGGCGTATAGGACCAAATATCTTTCATATCACTTTGATAACAGTGATTTATATGGACTTATGGACTACTTATGGACTACTACTTGCACTTTATGAACAGAGCACTCATGTTTGCTAAATAACTTTTTTCATTTATGTGTTACATATATTTATATCGATATACACCCAATTGGTACTATTTTTAAAGGAATATTTCTTGTTATTTTATAACCTAGTATCTGTAGTTTTTTTAGTGATATGAGTAACCCCAATAATGAAATAAATAGATGTCAATAAAAAAAAATGGCAACTATGTAAAGACATGTAAAGACATTCATCTTTTTTTGTACTTTCTACAAAAGAGACTGTTTTCTGTAAATGCCAGGCTTGTAGCAGATGGCCAGATAAGTTTTTACGACAGATTGCTGGGATAGGAAGAAATAGAGTTTGTTCGCTGAACGTCAAGGTCGAAGACCCTGTGTCCTTGCAGAGAGATGACATGACATGTCAAGACTCAGAAGCCTTTTTCCTAATATTTCTTAAAGGGACAGTTCAGTGGAAATGATCAATATTTGTTAAATTGTTAGTTTGTGTAATGCCTTCTTAGTTATTCTACATATTCTCTCCCATTTTGAAAAATCAGTTGATTTCATACCCTTTGCTGTTCCCTGCGGTTGACATTAGTGAGCTTTCATTTAAGGTTCTAACGGTCCTTCTTCTTCCCAGGATGCAACACTTCCTTGGAATGTTCCTAACAGTAATTTCTACTGATTGGCTGTTGGATGGGTCAAACATGCTCAGGTCTCTACTGAGCAACTGAATCAACCCAGGCGCTGGGTCAAGGGCAAGACCATAACGGTCTATTAGGGGTCCTGCAAACAGGAAGCCAGTATTTCGGTTGCATTTATTTATACACAGACAAAATGCTGAATGGGCTGGTTAAGGTCATTAGGATGGAAAAATACTGTTCTTTTTCTGAAAAGTATATGTATTTGCACTGAACTTCCCCTTTAATGTTCTTTGGGGTTTGTTTACTCAACTAATCCCAGAATAATTGGCTGTAAATGTTTTTATTAAAACAATATACTATTGATAATATACTATTACAATATAATGTATAAACCATATAATATAACTATAACAATATATATAACTATAACAATACTGTATAATACAATCTTCCATAAGGGTGGGCACTCTCACATAAGAGTTAGTGTCTGGTGCTACCAGATAACATATATCCTCTATGAATACTGCACAATATATATTTAGATATACAAAAATAGACATATTTATAGACATTTATAGAAAAATGTGACTCCACAGTACACCAATCTGCAATAATACTTCTTGTATTTCATACTTGCATCATATAGCCACGTTTTGAGGGAGCAACCGCTCTTCCTCAGGCTCACAGTAACAGGAAGATATATGTATTTGCAAGTATAATTGCAGATTGTTGTTGTGCTGTGGACAGGGCCGGATTTCCCACTAGGCCACCTAGGCCGTTGCCTAGGGCGGCACAGCCACCAGGGGTGGCAAAAAAAACCCAACAGCGAATAAATAAATAAAACTAAAAAATGTTAGGCAGCATTGCATCCCCATATTAAATTTACACAACACACATTAGTTGGCACACAGCAGAGCCTTACCAGATTTCTGTTAAATGTGAAATGGGCAGCAACTGTTGATTTGCTAGGGGCGGGGCAGGCCTCTTTCCCACTCACAAAGCTCCGCTTCAGCCAATGAATGACCACGTATGGGAAGGGGGGCACAGGCAGTACAAGTTAACTGGCCTAGGGGAGAAAAAAGTATAAATCCGGCCCTGGCTGTGGAGTTGCATTTTTCTATGTTATTGTGCAGTTTGGCGCTGCACATTTTTTCTACAAGCCCCCTCATAGCATTTGAATCCAGTTGTGGGCTGTGGGGTCCTATCCTGTGTTTCTATAGACATCAAAATTTCAAGCGAGGGTCTGTAGGGATCCCCTAAACTCAGTATACTAAATTGGAGCACAACACTGTAAAGTAGTCATAAAATTGAGTTTATTAGCCATAAAACCAAACATCACAAACCAATTTAAACAAATCCCTCTCCCTCCCCTTCCCTACACCTATAAATAGACGGGGCGTCCCCCGTAGTGACTAAAAAGTACCTCCGTACCCCACAGAACCATAGTAATACCATATACCATAGGCAAAGTAAACAGGGGTAATTATTACACTCTAAATAGGATAGAATACAAAATAACCATAATGGCACATACAATGTAACTTCCTGCAACACATTAGAGCCGTAATCAGGGCTCCTAAATTGATACAAGTACTAGCTGGCAATCATCCCAAATAAACTCTTATCCATATGTTCGGCTGTTAAAGTTCCCACCGATGTGTGAGGTCTAATTGCCAGCGTTGATATAGTTGCCCATCGCGATTCCCGCTACAGTTCTTGCGCCGGCATGTGTCGGATTTTGTATTACAATCTTTTTTTCTTGCCAATGCAATGCAATATAGTTACGCATCGCTTATGCAACCCCCGGGTTATACCGTCTCCCTGGCTGGGAATGCTGCTACTCGTCATCTCCGGAACTCGACTCACATTAGCTCTCCCTCTCCGTCAAGGTTCTTCCCCGTACTCTCCGTCCGCGGACGGCTTCACCGCCGGAGTTGTGATCCCGCGCAGGGGTGCTTGGAAGAATCAAAATCATAAGTAGAGAGTTGAATCTAGTCGTTGTATTTTATAACTATGCCTGTGGCCAAGCAAACTATACTTACACCCCCCCCCCCCCCGCTTCTCTTTTTCCCAATATAATTAGGATCTAAACCGCTAGACACAAGTTATTATGCAGATCTAAACCAAACCCAGGGATGAGGACCTAGCAGTACCCTTACCCTGGGTACTATTCAGGTGTGGAGGGGGTTGAATTTATTTAAACCATTAACATTTGGTAGATAGTCGCAGTAGTTTATCATGAAATAGGATGTTTTGGTTTAAATGCCAACTCTGTAAATGAAATCTGATTCAGACTCAGTGTATCAACCTCATATCCATATGGAAAATAACATTCCTATTTACATTAACATGGATTGCAACTTTTATTTCACAATTTTCAAATGTTCGTTTCTTTAAAAATGAAATGTATCATTTTAACCATTAATCTGTGCCCATGTGTACAGCAGCCATGCCCTGATCAATAGACCTGCTTTAAACTTCTAAATAGCCACTTATATTCCTATATAAGGGGAATGTTTTCTTGTTCCACTGGATCCTAAGGACTAGGCCCCATTAAGCAGCGCACACGAATCACAGGGCACAGCGCAATTGCAATGTCGTGAGATTCCTGTGCGCTACCCGTGCTTGCACTGCGATTGCAACCTCATGACCATATGGAAAATAACATTCCTATTTACATTAACATGGATTGCACGCTACCCATGATTGCACTGCGATTGCTTTGATGCTAACCTACCGCAGCGCTAACACAAAACACACTAAAACAGCCTAGTGGGGATTAGTATTTTGTAATTGTATATTACCCTCCTGTATATTACCCTCCTGTATATTACCCTCCTGTATATTACCCTCCTGTACATTACCTCCGTATATTACCCTCTGTATATTACACCCTCCTGTATATTAGCCCTGTTATATCCTCCTGTATATACCCTCCTGTATATTACTCTCCTGTACATTATCATCCTGCACATTACTGTATATTACCCTCTGTATATTACCCTCCTGTATATTATCCTCCTGTATATTACCTCCTGTATATTACCCCCTGTATATTACCCACCTGTTATTACCCTCCTGTTTATACTATCGTATTAATTTCCGGTATATAACCCTCCTGTATATTACCCCCTGTATATACCCACCTGTTATATCCCTCCTGTATATTACTATCCTGTATATTAATTTCCGGTATATAACCCTCCTGTATATTACCCTCCCGATATTACTATCCTGTATATAATTTCCGGATATAACCTCCTGTATATTACCCTCTGATATTATTCTCGTGTATATTATCCCCTGTATATTACCCCCGTATATTACCCTCCTGATATTACCATCCTGTATATTATACTCCTGTATATACTATCCTGCATATTACTTTCCTGTATATAACCCTCCTGTATATTACCCTCCTGCATATTATTCTCCTGTATTACCCTCCGTATATTACCCTCCTGCCTATTATTCTCCTGTATATTATTCCCTGTATATTATCCTCCTGTATATTATCCAGTATATTATCCTCCTGTATATACCTCTGAGGATTTGTGTCATTACTGATTGCTCCTGAATTACCCTCCGTAATATCCTCCTGTATATTACCCTCCTGTATATTACTATCCTGTATATTAATTTCCGGTATATAACCCTCCTGTATTATTATTCTCCGTATATTACCCTTGCATATTACCCTCCGTACATTGACTCCGTATATTACTCTCCGTATATTATTTTCCTGTATATTACCCCCTGTATATACTCTACTACATAACTGTACATAACCTCCTGTATATTACCCTCTCGTATATATCCTCCTAGATTACCTCCTGTATATTACCCTCCGTAGTATTATCCTCCTGTATATACCCTCTGTATAAGCCTCCTGATTTACCTCTGCATATTATTTTCCATATTATCCCCTGTAATTACCCTCCTGTATATTATCCTCATGATATTACCATCTGTAACTATTAGCCATCCATGTATATCTACCTCTCTGATATTAACCCTCACTGTACATTAGCCTGTTATATTACCCTCCTGTATATTACCATCCTGTATATTACCCTATTGTATATTAACCTCCTGTATATTAGATTCTGTATATTACCCTCCCCCCGTATATATTATATCTTCTTGTCTTTACTGTATCCTGTATGTACCCTCCGTATTTTACCCCCTGTATATATCCCCCTGTTTAGTATGATCCTGTATTATTATCCTCCTGTAATTACCCTCCTGTATATTACCCTCCTGTATATTATCCTCCTGAGTCCTGTATAGTATGATCCTGTATATTTTTCCTCGTATATTACCTTCCTGTATGTACCTGTATATACCCTATGTATATTACCCTGCAATTACCCCGTTATTTACCCCCCTGTATATTATCCTCCTGATATTACCCCTGTTATTACCCCTGTATAATCCCTGTATATTACCCTCCTGTATATTATCCCCCTGTTTAGTATGATCCTGTATATTATCCTCCTGATATTACTCCTGTAATATCTCCTGAGTATGTATATCCCGTTTATGATCCGTATATTTTCATCCTGTATATTACCTTCCTGTATGTAACTGATATACCCTACTGTATATTATCCCCTGCATATACCCTCCGTATATTACCCCGTATATTATCCTAATGTATATTACCCTCCTGTATATTACCCTCCTGTGTATTTTCCTCCTGTATATTACCTTCCTGTATGTAAACCCTCCAGTATATTATCCTCCGTGTATTGCCCTCGAGTATGTTACCCTCTGTATATTTAAATCCTGAGTCCTGCTCTGTATAGTATGATCCTGTATATTTCCTCCTGTATAATAACTTCCTGTATTAACCTACTGTAATTATCCTCCTGATATTACCCTCTGTATTACCTTCTATATTACCCTCCTGTATATTACCCCCTGTATATTATCCTCCTGTATATCCTCCTCCTGAGTCCTGTACAGTATGATCCTGTTATATTTTCCTCCTGTATATTACAGTACCTTCCTGTATGTAACACTCCTGTATATTATCCTCCTGTATATTATCCTCCTGTATATTACCTCCTGTATATTATCCTCCTGAGTCCTGTATAGTATGATCCTGTATATTTTCCTCCGTATTCAGTAATTCCTGATGTAACCCTCCTGTATATTTCATCCTGTGTATTACTTTGTGATTATTCCCTCCTGTATATTACCTCCTGTATATTACCCTCTTGTTAATACACCCCTTATATACCCCTGTATATATCCTCCTGTATATCACCCTGTTGTATTTTAATCTCCTGTATTTACCCTCTGTTATACTCTCCGTATATGCCGCTGTGCTAAGAGACTTTTAGAAAAAGAGATAGAAGAGTTTTTTCCTTTTTACTGAATTCCTTTTATGGCAAAGTCTAAGTTATACATATTTATAAATCTTTCACTTGAAAGCTCCTCGGTTAATAACTGCAGCGTTCAGTGAGAATATTCAGTTTGTATTACAATGATGAAGTGAGTTGGAGGAAAGATATTGGGTTAAAAACACAAAACTGGGCAAATCTCTCTTATTGTGTCTGAAAGAGATGTAGAGAGTTTACCGTATAAACAGCGCAAAGTATACTGGGTCATAATTTTACATATAATGAGTATTAAATTAGGTATTATTTGCATTCCTGTGTGTTTTTTTTAAAAAAAACCATCAGGTTAATAACAGAAAAAAACGTTCACTAGAGCAGACAGTCCTGTCACTTCTTCGATACCTAATAGCATAGGGAAGGGGGGGTATCACACTGGCCTTGCATATATTATTGCTAAGTAGGGGAAAGAGGTAAGTAACCGGAAACAGCAAAAAAGCGAGGGTCGCACTCCAAAGTAAACTAAATTATTATGACCACACATATATCACAACGTTTCGGGGAGGAAACATGCCCCCTTCCTCACCTGAAACGTTGTGATATATGTGTGGTCAATAATAAATTAGTTACTTTGGAGTGCGACCCTCGCTTTTTGCTGTTTCCGGTTGATATATGTCATTATGGGTTGGATTATCTAGAGGAGTGGGTACCCACGTGTGGGAGAGGCAGGGACCCACTTTACTTATTGAAAGAGGTAAGTAAATTGATTGCTATTGAAGAAATTATACTGACTTCACCCAGGTGATATTTAGGTAGAAAGGGTTGTTGAGCACAGCGCACCATCAACATTTTAGCCCAAGTATACTTTCATTATATTTTTCTGCCAATATTGCTGAGTAAATTATGTAAATAGCACAGTATGTGTTAAGGCATGTATATAGGATAGTACAATATGAGGAATAGATATGTATATAGTATAGTAGTAGGTATAGGTATGTATAAGGTATAGGTGTAATAGTATAGTATTAGTATTTGGTATGTTATAGTAAAGGTATAGCTATGTATATAGTATAGTACAGTAAGAGGTATAGGTATGTATTATAGTATAAGGATAGCTAGTATTAGTATAGTACAGTACGAGGTATAGGTATGTATATAGTATAAGGTATAGTATTATATAGTATAGTACAGTACGAGGTATAGGTATGTATTAGTATAGGTATAGTTATGTATATAGTATAGTACAGTACTAGGTATAGGTATGTATATAGTATAAGGTATAGATATGTATATAGTATAGTAGTATAGTACAGTACGAGGTATAGGTATGTATATAGTATAAGGTATAGGTATGTATATAGTATAGTACGTACGGGTATAGGTATGTATATAGATAAGTATAGCTATGTATATAGTATAGTACAGTACGAGGTATAGGTATGTATATAGTATAAGGTATAGTTATGTATATAGTATAGTACAGTACTAGGTATAGGTATGTATATAGTATAAGGTATAGATATGTATATAGTATAGTAGTATAGTACAGTACGATGGTTATTAGATGTAATAGTATAAGGTATAGGTTGTATATAGTATATGTACAGTACGAGGTATAGGTATGTATATAGTATAAGGTATAGTATGTATATATAGTACAGTATGAGGTATAGGTATGTATATAGTATAGGTATAGATATGTATATAGTATAGTACAGTATGAGGTATAGGTATGTAATAGTAGTGTAGTGCAGTACAGGGTTATAATATATATATTATATTTATATATATATAGTGTAGCAAATAGTTTAAGTAGCACTCACGTAACCATCGATAAACTGCCCGGGTGCTGCGTCCAACATCGGATACAAGAAACAAACTTCGGAAGCACTCCAGGGACTTGTAACAAAACTCCAAACTTTATTGTGAACACATCAACGCGTTTCAACCGCCAGTCGCGGCCGTCATCAGGATGAGGCCGCGACTGGCAGTTGAAACGCGTTGATGTGTTCACAATAAAGTTTGGAGTTTGTTACAAGTCCCTGGAGTGCTTCCGAAGTTTGTTCTGTATCCGATGTTGGACGCAGCACCGGGCAGTTATCGATGGGTTACGTGAGTGCGTGCTACTTATAGTACAATATAAGGTATAGATATGTATAAGATAGGTATGAATATAGTATAGTACAGTAAGTATAGATAGTATTAATATAGTACAGTATGAGGTTATAGATATGTATATAGTATAGTACAGTATGAGGTATGGATATGTATATAGTTAGTACAGTATAAGGTATAGGTAAGTAATTGTATAGTGCAGTATATAGGTGATAGATATGTACATATTAGTATGATAGTACAGTTGAGGAGGAGTTATAGTAGAGTACAGTATAAGTATAGATATGTATTAGTATAGTACAGTATAAGGTATATAGATATGTATATAGTATGATAGTACAGTGTGAGGTATAGATATGTATATAGTATAAGGATATAGGTATATAGAGTATATATAGATGTATTAGTATAGTACAGATATGACGGTTAGTAATGTATATAGTATAGTACAGTATAAGGTATAGGTAAGTATATTGTATAGTGCAGTATAAGGTATAGATATGTACATATATAGTATGATAGTACAGTATGAGGTATAGATATGCATATAGTGTGATAGTACAGTATGAGGTATAGAAATGTATTTAATATAGTACAGTATGAGGTATAGGTATGTATATAGTATAGTACAGTATAAGGCATAGCTATGTATATAGGATAAGGTATAGATATATATATAGTATAGTACAGTATAAGGTACAGGCATGTATATAGTATAAGGTATGGATATGTATATAGTATAGTACAGTATGAGGTATAGGTATGTATATAGTAGTGTAGTGCAGTACGAGGTACAGGTGTATATATATATATATATATATATATTATAGTACAGTATAAGGTATTGAAATGTATATAATATAGTACAGTATGAGGTATAGATATGTATTTAGTATGATAGTACAGTGTGAGGTATAGATATGTATATAGTATAGTACAGTATGAGGTATAGGTATGTATATAGTATAGTACAGTATGAGGTATGTATATGTATATAGTATAGTACAGTATAAGGTATAGGTAAGTATATTGTATAGTACAGTATAAGATAGTATGATATAGATAGTACAGTATAAGGTATAGATATGTATATAGTATAGTACAATATAAGGCATAGCTATGTATATAGGATAAGGTATAGATATATATATAGTATAGTACAGTATAAGGTACAGGCATGTATATAGTATAAGGTATGGATATGTATATAGTATAGTACAGTATGAGGTATAGGTATGTATATAGTAGTGTAGTGCAGTACGAGGTACAGGTGTATATATATATATATTATAGTACAGTATAAGGTATTGAAATGTATATAATATAGTACAGTATGAGGTATAGATATGTATTTAGTATAGCACATGAGGTATAGATATGTATTATATAGTACAGTATGAGGTATAGATATGTATATAGTATAGTACAATATAAGGCATAGATATGTATATAGTATAGTACAGTATATGGTATAGAAATGTATATAGTATAGTACAGTATGAGATATAGATATTTATATATTATAGCACAATATGAGGTATAGATGTGTATATAGCATAGCCCAATATGAGGTATAGATATGTATATAATATAGCACAATATGAGGCATAGATATGCATATAGTATAGTACTGTATGAGGTATAGATATGTATATAGTATAGTACAGTATAAGGTATTATATATATGTATTGTTATAGTTCAATATAAGGATAGATATGTATATAGTATAGTACAGTATAAGGTTAGAGAATGTATATAATATAGTAAGTATGAGGTATAGATATGTAATAGTATAGCACAAATGACGTATATATAATGTTATAGATATACAGTATGGCAAGGTATGTATATAGTAAAGAACAGTATGTACTATACTACCATTTGTTGTAGTTGAGTATAGTACAGTATAAGGTATAGAAATGTATTTATATAGTCCAGTATGAGATATGATATGTATATAGTATAGCACAATATGAGGTATAGATATGGATTATAGTATAGCACAATATGAGGTTTAGTTATGTATATAGTTTAGTACAGTATAAGGTATAGGTATGTATATAGATAGTG
Organism: Hymenochirus boettgeri; assembly: GCA_019447015.1. Lineage (NCBI taxonomy): Eukaryota > Metazoa > Chordata > Amphibia > Anura > Pipidae > Hymenochirus > Hymenochirus boettgeri. Next base: position 38,752,832 of record CM033473.1, read on the forward strand.
CAGTATAAGGTATGGATATGTGTATAGTATATTACAGTATAAGGTATAGATATGTGTATAGTATAGTACAGTATAGGGTATAGTAGATATGTATTAGTATAGTACAGTATAAGGTATAGATATGTATATAGTATGATAGCACAGTATAGGTATGGATATGTATATAGTATAGTACAGTATGAGGTATATATATGTGTATAGTAAAGTGCAGTATAAGGTATAGATAGCTAGTATGATAGTACGTATACGGTATGGATATGGATATAGTATAGTACAGTATTGAGGTATATATATTGTTATAGTATAGTTGCAGTCTACGGTATAGGTTGTATCAGTATGATGTATAGACCAGTAAGGTATGGATATGTATATAGTATAGTTTACAGTATGAGGTATATGGTATGTATATAATATTTGTACAGCATAAGGTATGGTATGTATATAGTATAGTACAGTATGAGGTATTAGGTAGTTGATATTAATATAGTATAGTATCAGGTATAGGTATGGTAGATAGTATAGTACAGTATGAGGTTATAGGTATGTATATAATATAGTACAGCATAAGGTATAGGTATGTATATAGTATAGACAGTATGAGGTATAGGTATGTATATAATATGACAGAATAAGGTATAGGATTTGTATAGTATAGTACAGTATGAGGTATAGTAGTATAAATATAGTACAGAGTATAAGGGGATAGATATGGATATTAGTATAGTTTACAGTATGAGGTATAGGTATGTATTAATATGAAAGTACAGGCATAAGGTATAGGTATGTATATAGTATAGTACAGTATGAGGTATAGGTATGTATAGTATAGTACAGTATGAGGTATAGGTATGTATATAGATATAGTACAGCAAGGTGATAGGTATGTATAGTATAGTACAGTATGAGGATAGGTATGTATATATTGGTACAGCATAAGGTATAGGTAGTATATAGTATAGTACAGTATGAGGTATAGGTATGTATATAATATGGTACAGCTAAGGATATAGGTATAGTATGTATATAGTATAGTATAGTACAGTATGGGTATAGGTATGTATATAATATAGTACAGCTAAGGTATAGGTATGTATATAGTATAGTAAAGGTGACCGTAGAGGTACGTACTTATTAGTATGCTTACACGTATAAGGTATGTATGTTAGTCTATATAGTATCAGTACATATGGGTATAGGTATGATATAGTATAGTACAGTATGAGGTATAGGTATGTATATAATATAGTACAGAATAAGGTATAGGTATGTATATAGTATAGTACAGTATGAGGTATAGATATGTATATAATATAGTACAGTATAAGGTATAGATATGTATATAGTATAGTACAGTATGAGGTATAGGTATGTATATAATATGGTACAGCATAAGGTATAGGTATGTATATAGTATAGTACAGTATGTACTATACTACCATTTGTGATACTATGTCACTATTTATGTGATACGTATCTCATATTTTCCCAATATATATATATTTCCACTTACTATTAATGTCTGCATCTTGGCTCCTTTTGTTTTAAACCCCTTTCAGACTGATACCATTGATCCTGGCAGGTATCTGTAAACCAGCACGAGGATTCTGTGCACCTGCAACCCCCCCCCATCACACATAGAAAGCAGGTGTAGGGAACTATAAACTAGTTAGCCTTTAGTCTTCTTGTTCTGGCAGGATTTGGCCAGTAGGGGCCGTTGTATAAAGGTATAAAAGGTAGAGCAACTATGTGCTCACTCTCTTTCTACTTTCTGGAGTTTCCCCAGAAAATAGGGGAACAGTCCAGGGGCCTAGATAACAGGTAGGCCCAGTTAGTGTGAGAATAGTCTCTGTTATAGGTCACTCTAGAAGTGATAGCTAGGGATAGGGATAGTAGGGTAGCTAGCGAGCAGCCTGAGCTCCAACAAGGAGATTTAGTAAGGATTAGAGTGTTGGGTATGCCACACTAAATTAGGGACATTGTGCCAGACATAGGGGTAGAAGATTCAACTACAGTGACCTGAGTATTTATATGATATCTGTGCCATGCTATGTCACCTCTATTGTGCAACTTGCAATGCCTTATTAATATTGTTCTGTTAATAAATAAGATACTGTTTAGGTTCAAGAACCACTGGAGCCCATTTATTGCATTCTAAATAGTGGTAGTTCAGCAACACCCTGCCTCCAACATATGCCAGGGCCCACTCCTGATAATTAAGAGTCTTGTGCATAGAATTTGGATAAGGCTGACAGTCTCTGGAGCAAATTAAGTACCCCCATTTTACTATCTTCTCAACATGTCGATATATAACTAAGTACCTCATCCTATCCTTGTTAGGGACCCGAAAGGGATTCCTGACAATAGGCGTTCTCTTTTCATGTTGTTTCAGCCAAGTAATGGCTCTGATACACAGGCCAATAATTTGACCTGATTGATCACATGACCCGATGTGTTGGTGGGATTGTCCAAGTAATAAGATGTAATTTCTATTTAATTCATTCATTTTTTTAAATTTTTTAAAATCTTTCCTTGAATGTTTTTCAATTCTCCATGCTAAAGGGAAATACAGAGCTTAACATTGCGTATAGAGAAAGTAATATGTAGTGCCCTCTGTTTGGCAGATGTCCTGATAAACTGTATTACTCTAATACCTAGCCACTAAGGGCAAGGTCCCACTGGCGCGTTTCTCACATGCGTGCAGTGTACAATCACCTTTTGCAATCTGGCATGCGTGAAAATTCCAATGTTTTACAAAGAGGTCTCATTGCATGTGCTGCAATCTTTTTTAGAGCACATGCGATCGCCATTTTTTTGTAATTGCATGCACTCCAATAACGGAATATTAACATAATTCCAGTGCAAGCGTTTGTCATTGGCCATAAAGTATTCTGAGAGCTGCAGACCATACTGCCTCCTCTGCACATGTGTGAGCTCATACAGCTAAGACAGCAAACACCCAATCAAATATCCGATTCAACTCACTATTGCTGCCTTGAGGTTTTCAATAGTGTGTGTGGGGGGAGGGGGGTTGTAGTATGACTTTTCATGAGGAGGGGGGTGGACATACACTTTAATAGAGAATTCTAGTTTTCAAACTGTTTCAGAGAAATACAAAAAGGTTCTTATCCTTAAAAATTGTGCTAATTTTGCCCTAACCAATCAGATGTTAGCTTTCAAATATTAAAAAGGATCTGATTGGTTGGGGCAAAATTATCACCATTTTTAACGATAAAAACTTTTATGGAATCTCCCTGATTTGTGTTTCACATGATACCATTTCAGCTAATGGATTTCACTGGAAGGACTAGACTAGCTGCAGCACCAAACCAACGACTGTTTTTAAAGAAAAGAAATTAAAGGCCAGCTGCAATTAAGATAAATAAAGGGTTATGATGTTTGAAATGTCTGGTTGGGTAAACCTCTCAATGGAATTCCTTTAATTGCTATCATTAGCTACAGATTAAGGCACAGAATGAGAGCATTTCTCATTAACTCATTCATATTGTAACAGGAATTTATGAGCAAATCAGCCTAATTACAAAGTGCAGACGTCTGTATGTGACTTGACAAGAAATATTGAGATTTTTCATTTCTCTTTTCTACAAAATGGATTCCACACAAAGATTGTGACAGAATCTACAGTGTCTTTCTGTGCATGGTAATTTCCTAGTGTGTTGGGGGGGCGTTTAAACATCTTCGCACTATATAATATAAAAAAGGAGAAAAAGAGATTCAGTGGCGTAGCTACAGACCTATGGGCCCTGGTGCAGAACTTGGTGATGGGCCCCCAAATCAGCACTGACACACTGGTAAAAATGCTTAGCACACAGACAGTGGTAAAAATGCTTAGTACATGGACATTGGTAAAATGTTTGGCACACAGAAATGGGTAAAATGCTTGGCAAACAGACGCTCGTAAAGTGCTTGGTGCACAGACATGGTAAAGAGGCTGGTAAAGTGCTTGGTGCACAGACATGGGGAAAATGCTTGGTACATTGACACTGGTAAAATGCTTGGCACATCAATATTTTTTAAATGCTTGGTAAAATACTTGGCACAAGGACACTAATAAATTGGTTGGGAAACTGACAATGGTAAATGGTTGGCACAGACACTGGTAAAATGGCTGGCAAATTGTCAGTGTTAAATGGCACTTGACGCACAGACAACCCCAACCCTTTTGTTTTTACCAATGCGTATATGGCAACTTGGCATACAGACATTGGTAAATGATTGACACAACACTTGATGCACAGACAATGCCAACCATTTACAACTGCCAATTTCAAACCATTTTACCAATGTCTGTATGCCAACTTGATATACTGGCATTAGTCAATAATTGGCAAATTAGCAGTGGTAAAGGATAACCTTGGTTGGCAGCTGGCACAAAAAAGACAAATTAGCGCTGGCACAAAAAGGCACACCAGTGTGAAAAATTAGCACAGCCAGCAACACAGAGCTAAGGGGCTTAGATTGGTGACGTCACATACAGTGTGTAACTTGCTGCAGGAGTCGATCTGTATAATTAGCCTATTGGCGGCGGTAAAATATAAACAAGACCTGGTCTGTATTACTAGCCTATTGGGGAGGGTAATATATAAACAAAACCTTGGTCTGTATAACTAGCCTATTGGGAAGGGTAATATATAAACAAGACCTTGGTCTGTATTACTAGCCTACTGGGGAGGGTAATATATAAACAAGACTTTGGTCTGTATTACTAGCCTATTGGGGAGGGTAATATATAAACAAAACCTTGGTCTGTATTACTAGCCTATTGGGGAGGGTAATATATATACAAGACATTGGTCTGTATTACTAGCCTATTGGGGAGGGAAATATATAAACAAGACCTTGGTCTGTATTACTAGCCTATTGGGAAGGGTAATATATAAACAAGACCTTAGTCTGTATTACTAGCCTATTGGGGACGGTAATATATAAACAAGACCTTGGTCTGTATTACTAGCCTATTGGGGAGGGTAATATATAAACAAAACCTTGGTCTGTATTACTAGCCTATTGGGGAGGGTAATCTATAAACAAGACCTTGGTCTGTATTACTAGCCTATTGGGGAGGGTAATATATAAACAAGACCTTGGTCTGTATTACTAGCCTATTGGGGAACAAGGTTTTGTTATATATTACCCATTCCCCAATAGGTAGGCTAGTAGTTAAGTAATACAAGACCCAAAGAGGTCTGTTAATAATTCCCTCCCCAATAGAATAGATAATACTACAGACCAAAGACCCATAGGCTAAGGACTACAGAGCAAGGTTTTTTTATATATATACCCCTCCCACATAGGCTAGTGACCAACAGCGTTTTGTGTATTCCCGTAATAGAATAGTATAAAGACCACTCCCCACATAGAATAGTAATACAGACCAAGACCAATAGGCTAGTATAAAAGACCAAGGTTTTGTTTTTTATATATTACCCTCCCCCAATAGGCTATATAAAGTGGTAGTAAATTAGTAATACAATAGTAATACAGACCAAAGGGTCTTATTTTATATAGTACCCTCCCCAATAGGCTAGTAATACAGATCAAGAACTTTTATATATACCCTCCCCAATAGCCTAGTAGTTAATCCCATACAGCCTAAGACTCTTTTTATATATTACCCCCCCCCCAATAGCTTTAATACAGACCATGGTCTTGTTTATATATTACCCTACCCAATAGGCTAGTAATTACAGACCTAGTCTTGTTGATATATTACCCTCCCAATAGAATAGTAATACAGACCAAGGTCTTGTTTATATATTTACCGTCCCCAATAGGCTAGTAATACAGACCAAGGTCTTTGTTTATATATTACCCTCCCCAAGGCTAGTAATACAGACCAAGGTCCTTGTTTATATATTACCCTTCTCAATAGGCTAGTAATACAGACCAAGGCTTGTTTACATATTACCGTCCCCAATAGGCTAGTAATACAGACCAAGGTCTTTATTTATTATACCCTCCCCAATGGCTAGTAAACGATCAAGACCTTGTTTATATATTACCCTCCCCAATAGCCTAGTAATACAGACTAAGACCTTGTTTATATATTACCCCCCCCCCCAATAGGCTAGTAATACAGACCATGGTCTTGTTTATATATTACCCTCCCCAATAGGCAGTAATAACAGACCAAGGTCTTGTTTATATATTACCCTCCCCAATAGAATAGTAATACAGACCAAGACCAATAGACTAGTATACAGAGCAAGGTCTTTTTTTATTACCCTCCCCAATAGGCTAGTAATACACAAAGGTTTTGTTTATATTACCCTTCCCATAGGTAGTAATACAGAACAAGGTTTTTGTTATATATTACCCTTCCCAATAGGCTGTATACAGACAGGTATGGTTTATAATTTACCCTCCCCAATAGAATAATAATACAGACCAAGACCAATAGGCTAGTAATCACAGAGCAAGGTTTTGTTTATATATTACCCTCCCCAATAGGCTAGTAATCAACAAATTTTGTTTATATATTACCCTCCCCAATAGAATAGTAATACGACCAAGACCAATAGGCTAGTAATAAAGACCAAGGTTTTTGTTTTATATTACCCTCCCCAATTGGCTAGTAATACAGACTAAGGTCTTGTTTATATATTACCCTCCCCAATAGGCTAGTAATACAGACCAAGACCTTGTTTATATATTACCCTCCCCAATAGGCTAGTAATACAGACTAAGGTCTTGTTTATATATTACGCTCCCCAATAGGCTAGTATTCAGACCAAGACCCTGTTTATATATTACCCTCCCCAATAGGCTAGTAATAAAGACTGAGGTCTTGTTTATATTATTACCCTCCCCCAATAGGCTCGTATACAGACCAAGGTCCTGTTATATATTACCCTCCCCAATAGGCTAGTAATACAGACCAGACCTTGTTTATATAATTACCCCCCCAATAGGCTAGTAATACAGACCAAGACCTGTTTATATATTACCCTCCCCAATAGGCTAGAATACGACCAAGGTCTGTTTATTATTACCTCCCCAAGGCTAGTAATACAGCCAAGGTCTTGTTTATATATACCCTCCCCAACAGGCTGTAATACAGACCAAGGTCTTGTTTATATATTACCCTCCAAATAGGCTATATCCAGACCAGGTCTTGTTTATATATTTCCCTCCCCAATAGCTAGTAATACAGAGCAAGGTCTTGTTTATATATACCTTCCCAATAGGCTAGTAATCAGACCAAGGTCTTGTTTATATATACCTCCCCAATAGTGCAGTATACAGACCAAGGTCTTTTTATATATTACCCTCCCCAATGGCTAGTAATACAGACCAAGGTCTTGTTTTATATTACCCTCTCCAATAGGCTAGTAATACAGACCAAGGTGTTGTTTAATATTACGTCCCCAATAGGCGAGTTAATACAACCAAGACCTTGTTTTTATATTACCGTCCCGAATAGGCTAGTAATACAGACCAAGGTCTTGTTTATATATTACCGTCCCCAATAGGCTAGCAATACAGACCAAGGTCTTGTTTATATATTATCCTTCTCAATAGGCTAGTAATACAGACCAAGGTCTTGTTTACATATTACCGTCCCCAATAGGCTAGTAATACAGACCAAGGTCTTGTTTATATATTACCCTTCCCAATAGGCTAGTAATACAGACCAAGGTCTTGTTTATATATTACCCTCCCCAATAGGCTAGTAATTCAGACCAAGGTCTTGTTTATGTATTACCCTTCCCAATAGGCTAGTAATACAGACCAAGGTCTTGTTTAATATTACCCTCCAATATGCTAGTAATACAGAACCAAGTCTTGTTTATATATTACCCTCCCCAAAAGGCTAGTAATACAGACCAAGGTCGTTTATATATTACCCTCCCAATAGGCTAGTAATACAGACCAAGACCTTGTTTATATATTACCCTCCCCAATAGGCTAGTAATACAACTAAGTCTTGTTTATATATTACCCTCCCCAACAGGCTAGTTAATACAGACCAAGGTCCTGTTTATATTACCCCCCCAATAGGCTAGTAATACAGACCAAGACCTTGTTTATAATATTACCCTCCCCAATAGGCTAAATAGTAATACAGACCAAGGTCTTGTTTATATAGTTACCCTCCTCAACAGGCTATAATACAGACCAAGGTTTTGTTTATATATTACCCTCCCCAATAGGCTAGTAATACAGACCAAGGTCCTGTTTTATATTACCCTCCCCAATAGGCTAGTAATACAGACTAAGGTCTTGTTTATTATATACCCTCCCCAATGGCTATAATACAGACCAAGGTTTTTGTTTATATATTACCCTCCCAATAGGCTAGTAATACAGACCAAGGTCTTGTTTATATATTACCCTCCCCAATAGGCTAGTAATACAGACCAAGGTCTTGTTATTATATTACCCTCCCCAATAGGCTAGTAATACAGACCAAGGTCTTGTTTATATATTACCGTCCCCAATGGCTAGTAATACAGACCAATGTCTTGTTTATATATTACCCTCCCCAATAGGCTAGTAATACAGACCAAGGTCTTGTTTATATATTACCCTCCCCAATAGGCTAGTAATAAGAACCAAGGTTTTGTTTATATATTACCCTCCCCAATAGGCTAGTAATACAGACCAGGTCTTGTTTATATATTACCCTCCCCAATAGGCTAGTAATACAGACCAGGTCTGTTATTATATTACCCTCCCATAGGCTAGTATACAGACCAAGGTTTGTTTTTATATTACCGTCCCCAATAGCTAGTAATACAGACCAATGTCTTGTTTATAGATTACCCTCCCCAGAGGCTAGTAATACAGACCAAGGTTTTGTGTTATATTACCCTCCCAATAGGCTAGTATAAAGACCAAGGTTTTTTGTTATATATTACCCTCCCCAATAGGCATATGTAAATACAGACCAAGGTCTTGTTTATTATTACCCTCCCCAATAGGCTAGTATACAGACTAAGGTCTTGTTTATATATTACCCTCCCCCAATTGGCTAGTTAATACAGACCAAGGTTGTGTTTATATATTACCCTCCCCTAGGCTAGTAATACAGAGCAAGGTCTTGTTTATAGATACCC
>CM033473.1:38763408-38811299 GCA_019447015.1 Hymenochirus boettgeri
CTATTGGGGAGGGTAATATATAAACAAGACCTTGGTCTGTATTACTAGCCTATTGGGGAGGGTAATATATAAACAAGATCTTGGTCTGTATTACTAGCCTATTGGGGACGGTAATATATAAACAAGACCTTGGTCTGTATTACTATTCTATTGGGGAGGGTAATATATAAACAAGACCTAGGTCTGTATTACTAGCCTATTGGGGAGGGTAATATATAAACAAGACCATGGTCTGTATTACTAGCCTATGGGAGGGTAATATATAAACAAGACCATGGTCTGTATTACTAGCCTATTGGGGGGGGGGGGTAATATATAAACAAGGTCTTAGTCTGTATTACTAGGTGCTGATGATAAATTTAATAGTAAATAAACATCACAGTATGTGTTTACGCATTATATAGGATAAGTAACATATGCGGAATAGAATATGTACTATAGTTAAAAATAAGTAATTAAAGGTATAAAAAAGGATTATGTATAAAGTTATAAGATGTGTATAATAGTATATTATTAAGGGTATAAATGGTTGTATTCATAGTAACATAAAGTATAGCTTGTATATAGATACATAATAGTAGCAGAAATAAGAGGTAATAGTATCATATAAAAATAATGGATATCAAAAACAGTTAATAGCTATGTTATAGTAATAGTACCAGTACGAGGTATATGTATGTATAATAGTCTAGGTAATAGCTATGTATATAGTATAGTATAGGTATAGGTATTAGTACTATATAGGTACTAGGTATGTTCTAGTTATATAGTCAGTCGTAGAGGTATAGGTATGTATTAGTTAAGGTATTAGCTACTGTATATAGTAGTCGTCTAGTACAGTCCGTACTGCGTTATGTACTCGTACTGGTTCAGACGTAGTATCAGTACTAGTAGCCAGTCACGACGGTTATCAGGTATGTATATAGTATAAGGTATAGTGTATAGTATATACGTACTAGTATAGTTCTATAAAAGTAGAAGTATAGTATAGTAGGTATACATACGAGGTGTATAGATATGTATATAGCTATAGGATGTAGTATCTATTTCAGTAGTACGGTACTAGGTATATATAGATAAGTAAGTAATCGGTATATAGTATAGTAATACGCCGGTATAGGTATAAGATGGTTATAGTATAGTAGTATAAAAGTACAAGTAAACTAGTGGTATATAGGTTATGTATAGTATAAGGTATAGTGCTTATATGTATAATAGTATAGTACAGTACAGGTTAGTATATATAAAGGTATAGTTGTATACTAGAAGTTACAGACCAGATAAGGTATGCTAGATATGTATATAGTATAGTATACAGTATAGTAAGGTATAGGTATGTACATAATAGTATAAGGTATAGATATGATATATAGTATAGTACAGTATGAGGTATAGGTATGTATATAGTAGTGTAGTGCAGTACAGGTTTATATATAATATAAATATCATATATATATATATATATGGTAGCAAATAGATTTAAGGTAGCATCCGAATAACCCATCGATAAACTGCCCGGGTGCTGCGTCCAAATCGGATACAAGAAACAAACTTCGAAGCACTCCAGGGAATTGACAAAACTCCAACTTTATTGTGAACACATCAACGCGTTTCAAACCCCAGTCGCGGCCGTCATCAGGATGAGGCCGCGACTGGCAGTTGAAACGCGTTGATGTGTTCACAATAAAGTTTGGAGTTTGTTACAAGTCCTGGAGTGCTTCCGAAGTTGTTTCTTGTATCCGATGTTGGACGCAGCACCGGGCAGTTTATCGATGGGTTACGTGAGTGCCTAGTACATTAAGTAATGTATACGATAGTATATATAGTATTCGTTTATAGATATGTATAAATAGTACAGTATGAGGTATTGTATATATAGTGTATGAGGTTGGATATGTATTATAAGTACGTATAAGTATAGGTAATATAGATAGTGCAGTATAGGTTGATATGTAATATAAGTTGATAGTACCTTGAGGTATGGTATTGTATAGGTATAGTACAGTTAGGTATAGTCTATTTATGATCGTTAAGGTTTAGATGTACTAACGATATGTACTATAAGTATGCTATACAGTGTGCAGTGTATAATATGTATATAGTATACAGGTATAGTCATACGTGTTTAATATAGTACAGTACTGAGGTATAGTATGTATTGTATAGTACAGTATGAGGTAGTATATGTATATGTAGAGTACAGTATAAGGTATAGGTACGTCTATTGTATAGTGCAGTATAAGGTATAGATATGTCTATATAGTATGATAGTACAGTATGAGGTATAGATTGCATATAGTGTGATAGTACAGTATGAGGTATAGAAATGTTATTTAATATAGTACAGTATGAGGTATAGGTATGTATATAGTATAGTACAGTATAAGGCATAGCTATGTATATAGGATAAGGTATAGATATATATATAGTATAGTACAGTATAAGGTACAGGCATGTATATAGTATAAGGTATGGATATGTATATAGTATAGTAACGTATGAGGTATAGTATGTATATAGTAGTGTAGTGCAGTACGAGGTACAGGTGTATATATATATATATATATATATATTATAGTACAGTATAAGTATTGAAATGTATATAATATAGTACAGTATGAGGTATAGATATGTATTTAGTATGATAGTACAGTGTGAGGTATAGAGATGTATTAGTATAGTACAGTATGAGTATAGGTAGTATATGTATAGTAAGTATGAGGTATGTATATGTTATAGTATAGTACAGTATAAGTATAGGTAAGATATATTGTATAGTAACAGTATAAGTATAGATATGTATATAGTATAGTACAGTATAAGGTATAGATATGTATATAGTATAGTACAATATAAGGCATAGCTTGTATATAGGATAAGGTATAGATATATATATGTATAGTACAGTAAGGTACAGGCATGTATATATATAAGGTATGGATATTGTATAGTATAGTTACAGTATGAGGTATAGGTATGTATAAGTAGTGTAGTGCAGTACGAGGTACAGGTGTATATATAGATATAATATTATAGTACAGTATAAGGTATTGAAATGATATAATATAGTACAGTATGAGGATAGAGTATGTATTGTGTAAGCAAATGAGGTATAGATAGTATATATATAGTACAGTATGAGGTATAGATATGTATATAGTATAGTACAATATAGGCATAGATATGTATATAGTATGTACAGTATATGGTATTAGAAATGTATATAGTATAGTACAGTATGAGATATAGTATATTTATATATTATAAGCACAATATGAGGTAAGATGTGTATAGCATAGCCCAATATGAGGTATAGATATGTATATAAATAAGCACAAATATGAGGCATAGATATGCATACTCGTATAGTATCTGTATGAGGTATAGATATTATATAGTATAGTACAGTATAATGTATATATATTTATAAGTATAGTTCAATATAAGGCATAGATTGTATTAGTTATAGTACAGTATAAGGTAGAAATGTATATAATTAGTACAGTATGAGGTATAGATATGTATATAGTATAGCACAATGATATATATATGTATATAGTAAGTACAGTATGAGGCAAGTGTATGTATATGAAAGGTACAGTATGTACTATACACTACCATTTGTGTAGTTGAGTATAGTACAGTATAAGGTATAGAAATGTATTTAATATAGTCCAGTATGAGATATAGATATGTATATAGTATAGCACAATATGAGGTATAGATATGTATATAGTATAGCACAATATGAGGTATAGTTATGTATATAGTTTAGTACAGTATAAGGTATAGGTATGTATATAGTATAGTGCAGTATAAGGTATGGATATGTGTATAGTATTATTATACAGTATAAGGTATAGATATGTGTATAGTATAGTACAGTATAGGGTATAGATATGTATATGGTATAGTACAGTATAAGGTATAGATATGTATATAGTATGATAGCACAGTATAAGGTATGGATATGTATATAGTATGTACAGTATGAGGTATATATATGTATATAGTAAAGTGCAGTATAAGGTATAGATATGTATAGTATGATAGTACAGTATACGGTATGGATATGTTATATAGTATAGTACAGTATGAGGTATATATATGTATATAGTATAGTGCAGTATAAGGTATAGATCTGTACAGTATGATAGTACAGTATACGGTATGGATATGTATATAGTATAGTACAGTATGAGGTATAGGTATGTATATAATATTGTACAGCATGAAGGTAGGTAGTATAAGTATAGTACAGTATGAGGTATAGGTTGTATAATAATAGTACAGAATAAGGTATTAGGTATGTATATAGTATAGTACAGTATGAGGTATAGGTATGTATATAATATAGTACAGCAATAAGGTATAGGTATGTATAAGTATAGTACAGTATGAGGTAATGTATGTATATATATAGTACAGAATAAGGTATAGGTATGTAATATGTATAGTACAGTATGATGGTATAGATATGTATAGTAATATAGTACAGTATAGTATAGATAGGTATATAGTATAGTACAGTATGAGGTATAGGTATGTATATATATAGTCATAGCAGCATAAGGTATAGGTATGTATATAAGTATAGTACAGTATGGGTATAGGTATGTATATAGTATAGTACAGTATGAGGTATAGGTATGTATATAATTAGTACAGCATAAGTATAGGTAGTATATAGTATAGTACAGTATGAGGTATGAGTAGTATGGTACTAGGTAGGTATGTATAATAGTACAGTCAGTATAGGTATGTCATCTGTACCTATAAGTGTATAGTATATATAGTATGTTATGATGTATAGTACAGTATGAGGTATAGGTATGTATTAATAGAGTACAGCATAGGTATAGTGTATATAGTATAGTACAGTATGAGGTATGGTATGTATATGTATGGTATAGGTATGTTGTACTGTAGTACAGTATGGATATAGGTCTGTACTATAGTTAGAGTAGGTTAGTTGTATATACTATGGGATAGGTATGGTATAGTATATTACGTATGTACGGTACTAGGTTAGGTATGTATATATGGTACACGCATAAGGTATAGGTATGTATATAGTATAGTACAGTATGAGGTCTAGGTATGTATTAATATGGTACAGCATAAGGTTATGGTATGTATTAGTATAGTCCAGTATGAGGTATAGGTATGTAACTAGCTAATGGTACAGCATAAGGTATAGGTAGTATATAGTATAGTACAGTATGACTATACTACCATTTGTGATACTATGTCACTATTTATGTGATAGTATCTCATATTTCCCAATATATATATATTTCCACTTACTATTAATGTCTCATCTGGCTCCTTTTGTTTTAAACCCTTCAGACTGATACCATGATCCGGCAGGTATCTGTAAACCGCACGAGGCATTCTGTGCACCTGCAACCCCCCCCATCACACATAGAAAGCAGGTGTAGGGAACTATAAACTAGTTAGCCTTTAGTCTTCTTGTTCTGGCAGGATTTGGCCAGTAGGGGCCGTTGTATAAAGGTATAAAAGGTAGAGCAACTATGTGCTCACTCTCTTCTACTTTCTGGAGTTTCCCCAGAAATAGGGGAACAGTCCAGGGGCCTAGATACAGGTAGGCCCAGTTGTGGAGAATAGTCTCTGTTAGTCACTCTAGAAGTGATAGCTAGGGATAGGGATAGGTAGGGTAGCTAGCGAGCAGCCTGAGCTCCAACAAGGAGATTTAGTAAGGATTAGAGTGTTGGGGTATGCCACACTAAATTAGGACATTGTGCCAGACATAGGGGTAGAAGATTCAACTACAGTGACCTGAGTATTTATATGATATCTGTGCCATGCTATGTCACCTCTATTGTGCAACTTGCAATGCCTTATTAATTTGTTCTGTTAATAAATAAATACTGTTTAGGTTCAAGACCACTGGAGCACATTTATGCATTCTAAATATGGTAGTTCAGCAACACCCTGCCTCCAACATATGCCAGGGCCCACTCCTGATAATTAAGAGTCTTGTGCATAGAATTTGGATAAGGCTGACAGTCTCTGGAGCAAATTAAGTACCCCATTTTACTATCTTCTCAACATGGTCGATATATAACTAAGTACCTCATCCTATCCTTGTTAGGGACCCGAAAGGGGATTCCTACATAGGCGTTCTCTTTCATGTGTTTTCAGCCAATAATGGCTCTGATACACAGGGCCAATAATTTGACCTGATTGATCACATGACCCGATGTGTGGTGGATTGTCAAGTAATAAGATGTAATTTCTATTTAATCATTTCATTTTTTTAAATTTTTTAAAATTCTTCCTTGAATGTTTTTCCATTCTCCATGCTAAAGGGAAATACAGAGCTAACAATTGCGTATAGAGAAAGTAATATGTAGTGCCCTCTGTTTGGCAGATGTCCTGATAAACTGTATTACTCTAATACCTAGCACTAAGGGCAAGGTCCCCTGGCGCGTTTCTTCACATGCGTTGCAGTGTACATCACCTTTTGCAATCTGGCATGCGTGAAAATTCCAATGTTTTACAAAGAGGTCTCATTGATGTGGCTGCAATCTTTTTTAGAGAGCACATGCGATCGCCATTTTTTTGTAATGCATGCACTCCAATAACGGATATTAAACATAATTCCAGTGCAAAGCTTGTCATTGCAGGCATAAAGTATTTCTGAGAGCTGCAGACCATACTGCCTCCTCTGCACATGTGTGAGCTCATACACTAGACAGCAAACACCCAATCAAATATCCGATTCAACTCACTATGCTGCCTTGAGGTTTTCAATAGTGTGTGTGGGGGGAGGGGGGTTGTAGTATGACTTTTCATGAGGAGGGGGTGGACATACACGTTAATAGAGAATTCTAGTTTTCAAACTGTTTCAGAGAAATACAAAAAGGTTCTTATCCTTAAAAATTGTGCTAATTTGCCCTAACCAATCAGATGTTGCTTTCAAATATTAAAAAGGATCTATTGGTTGGGGCAAAATTATCACCATTTTAACGATAAAAAACTTTTGGAATCTCCTCTGATTTGTGGTTTCACATGATACCATTTCCTAATGGATTTCACTGAAGACAGACTAGTCTGCAGCACCAAACCAACGACTGTTTTTTAAAGAAAAAGAAATTAAAGGCCAGCTGCAATTAAGATAAATAAAGGGTTATGATGTTTGAAATGTCTGGTTGGGTAAACCTCTCAATGGAATCCTTTAATTGCTATCTTAGCTACAGATAAGGCACAGAATGAGAGGCATTTCTCATTAACTCATTTCATATTTAACAGGAATTTATGAGCAAATCAGCCTAATACAAAGTGCAGCGTCTGTATGTGACTGACAAGAAATATTGAGATTTTTCATTTCTCTTTCTACAAAATGGATTCCACACAAAGATGTGACAGAATCTACAGTGTCTTTCTGTGCATGGTAATTTCCTAGTGTGGTTGGGGGGGCGTTTAAACATCTTCGCTATATAATATAAAAAAGGAGAAAAGAGATTCAGTGGCGTAGCTACAGACCTATGGGCCCTGGTGCAGAACTTGGTGATGGGCCCCCCAATCAGCACTGACACACTGGTTAAAATGCTTAGCACACAGACAGTGGTAAAAATGCTTAGTACATGGACATGGTAAAATGTTTGGCACACAGAAATGGGTAAAATGCTTGGCAAACAGACGCTCGTAAAGTGCTTGGTGCACAGAACATGGTAAGAGGTGCTGTAAAGTGCTTGTGCACAGACATGGGGAAAATGCTTGGTACATTGACACTGGTAAAATGCTGGCACATCAATATTTTTTAATGCTTGGTAAATACTTGGCCAAAGGGAACTAATAAATTGGTTGGGAAACTGACAATGGTAAATGGTTGGCACAGACACTGGTAAAATGCTGGCAAATTGTCAGTGTTAAATGGCACTTGACGCACAGACAACCCCAACCCTTTTGTTTTTACCAATGCGTATATGGCAACTTGGCATACAGACATTGGTAAATGATTGACACAACACTTGATGCACAGACAATGCCAACCATTACAACTGCCAATTTCAAACCATTTTCCAATGTCTGTATGCCAACTTGATATACTGGCATTAGTCAATAATTGGCAAATTAGCAGTGGTAAAGGATAACCTTGGTGGCAGCTGGCACAAAAAAGACAAATTAGCGTGCACAAAAGGCAAGCACCCAGTGTGAAAAATTAGCACAGCCAGCAACACAACAGTAATGGGCTTATATTGGTGACGTCACATACAGTGTGTAACGTTGCTGCAGGAGTCATCTGATATTAGCTGGCGGTAACTATAACAAACGTTAAGCCTATTGGGTGGAGGATAACACCTGTCTGTTAATGCTGGGAGTAAATATATAACAAACCTTGGTCTGTATTACTGCATATTGGGGGGTAATATATAAACAAGGACCTTGGTCTGTATTACTTAGCACTAGCTAGTGGAAGGGTAACTATAAACAAGACCTTGGTCTGTATTAATACCTATTGGGAAGGTAAATATAAACAAGATCTTGGCTGTATTACTAGCCTATTGGGGAAGTGGTATTAATAAACAGACCTTGGTCTGTATTACTACCTATTGGGAAGTGTAATTATAACCAGACCTTGAAGGTCTTAGTCTGTATTACTAGGCTATTGGGGAGGGTAATATATAAACAAGGTCTTGATCTGTATTACTAGCCTATTGGGGAGGGTAATATATAAATAAGACCTTGGTCTGTATTACTAGCCTATTGGGGACGGTAATATGTAAACAAGACCTTGGTCTGTATTACTAGCCTATTGAGAAGGGTAATATATAAACAAGACCTTGGTCTGTATTACTAGCCTATTTGGGAGGGAAATATATAAACAAGACCTTGGTCTGTATTACTAGCCTATTGGGGACGGTAATATATAAACAAGACCTTGGTCTGTATTACTAGCCTATTGGAAAGGGTAATATATAAACAAAACCTTGGTCTGTATTACTAGCCTATTGGGGAGGGTAATATATAAACAAGACCTTGCTCTGTATTACTAGCCTATTGGTCTTGGTCTGTATTACTATTCTATTGGGGAGGGTAATATATAAACAAAACCTTGGTTGTATTACTAGTCTATTGGGGAGGGTATTTACCCTCCTGTATATTATAATCCTGAGTCCTGCTCCTGTATAGTATGATCCTGTATATTTTCCTCCTGTATAATAACTTCCTGTATTTAACCTACTGTATATTATCCTCCTGTATATTACCCTCCTGTATATTACCTTCCTATATATTACCCTCATGTATATTACCCCCTGTATATTATCCTCCTGGATATTATCCTCCTGAGTCCGTACAGTATGATCCTGTATATTTTCCTCCTGTATATTACCAGTACCTTCCTGTATGTAACCCTCCTGTATATTATCCTCCTGTATTATCCTCCTGTATATTACCCTCCTGTATATTATCCTCCGAGTCCTGTATAGTATGATCCTGTATATTTTCCTCCTGTATATTACAGTACCTTCCTGTATGTAAACCACCTGTATATTATCCTCTGTGTTATACTCTTGTGTATTTTACCCTCCTGTATATTACCTTCCTGTATATTACCCTTCTGTATATTACCCCCTGTATATTACCCCCTGTATATTATCCTCCTGTATATCACCCTGTTGTATTTTATCGCCTGTATTTTACCCTCCTGTATATTACTCTCCTGTATATGCCCGCCTGTTGCTAAGAGACTTTTAGAAAAAGAGATAGAAGAGTTTTTTCCTTTTTACTGAATTCCTTTTATGGCAAAGTCTAAGTTATACATATTGTAAAATCTTTCATTGAAAGCTCCTCGGTATAAACTGCAGCGTTCAGTGAGAATATTCAGTTTGTATTACAATGATGAAGTGAGTTGGAGGAAAGATATGGGTTAAAAACAACAAAACTGGGCAAATCTCTCTTATTGTGTCTTGAAAGAGATGTAGGAAGTTGTACCGTATCAACAGCGCAAAGTATACTGGGTCATAATTTTACATATAATGAGTATTAAAATAGGTATTATTGCATTCCTGTGTGTTTTTTTTAAAAAAAACCATCAGTTTAATAACAGAAAAAAACGTTCACTAGAGCAGACAGTCCTGTCACTTCTTCGATACCTAATAGCATAGGGAAGGGGGTGGGGTATCACACTGGCCTGCATATATTATGCTAGAGTAGGGGAAAGAGGTAAGTAACCGGAAACGCAAAAAGCGAGGGTCGCACTCCAAAAGTAAACTAAATTTATTATTGACCACACATATATCACAACGTTGCGGGGGGAAACATGCCCCCTTCTCACCTGAAACGTTGTGATATATGTGTGGTCAATAATAAATTAGTTTACTTTGGAGTGGACCCTCGCTTTTTTGCTGTTTCCGGTTGATATATGTCCATTATGGGTTGGATTATCTAGAGGAGTGGGTACCCACGTGTGGACGAGTGCAGAGGACCACCTTTACTTTATTGAAAGAGGTAAGTAAATTGATTGCTATTGTAAGAAATTATACTGACTTCACCCAGGTGTATATTTAGGTAGAAAGGGTTGTTGAGCACAGCGCACCATCAACATTTTAGCCCAAGTATACTTTCATTATATTTTTCTTGCCAATATTGCTGAGTAAATTATGTAAATAGCACAGTATGTGTTATAGGCATGTATATAGGATAGTACAATATGAGGAATAGATATGTATATAGTATAGTAGTAGGTATAGGTATGTATAAGGTATAGATGTGTATATAGTATAGTATTAGGTATAGGTATGTATATAGTATAAGGTATAGCTATGTATATAGTATAGTACAGTAAGAGGTATAGGTATGTATATAGTATAAGGTATAGCTATGTATATAGTATAGTACAGTACGACGGTATAGGTATGTATATAGTATAAGGTATAGCTAGTATATAGTAGTACAGTACGAGGTATAGGTATTATATAGATAAGGTATAGTTTTAGTATATAGTATAGTACAGTACTAGGTATAGGATGGATATAGTATAAGGTATAGATATGTATATAGTATAGTAGTATAGTACAGTACGAGGTATAGGTATGTATATAGTATAAGGTATAGGTATGTATATAGTATAGTACAGTACGAGGTATAGGTATGTATATAGTATAAGGTATAGCTATGTATATAGTATAGTACAGTACGAGGTATAGGTATGTATATAGTATAAGGTATAGTTATGTATATAGTATAGTACAGTACTAGGTATAGGTATGTATATAGTATAAGGTATAGATATGTATATAGTATAGTAGTATAGTACAGTACGAGGTATAGGTATGTATATAGTAAAGGTAGTAGGTTGTATATAGTATTACAGTACGAGGTATAGGTATGTATATAGTATAAGGTATAGGTATGTATATAGTATAGTACAGTATGAGGTATAGGTATGTATATAGTATAAGGTATAGATTATGTTATATAGTATAGTACAGGATGAGGTATGGTATGTATATAGTTGTAGTGCAGTACAGGTTATTATATATAATATATATATATATATATATATAGGTAGCAAATAGATTAAGAGAGCACTCACGTAACCATCGATAAACTGCCCGGGTGCTGCGTCCAAATCGGATACAAGAAACAAACTTCGGAAGCACTCCAGGGAATGTAACAAAACTCCAAACTTTATGTGAACACATCAAACGCGTTTCAACCGCCAGTCGCGGCCGTCATCATGAGATGAGGCCGCGACTGGCAGTTGAAACGCGTTGATGTGTTCACAATAAAGTTTGGAGTTTTGTTACAAGTCCTGGAGTGCTTCCGAAGTTTGTTCTTGTATCCGATGTTGGACGCAGCACCCGGGCAGTTTATCGATGGGTTACGTGAGTGCTACTTATAGTACAATATAAGGTATAGATATGTATAAGGTATAGGTATGAATATAGTATAGTACAGTATAAGGTATAGATATGTATATAATATAGTTACAGTATGAGGTATAGATATGTATATAGTATAGTACAGTATGAGGTATGGATATGTATATAGTATAGTACAGTATAAGGTATAGGTAAGTATATTGTATAGTGCAGTATAAGGTATAGATATGTACATATATAGTATGATAGTACAGTTTGAGGTATAGGTATGTATATAGTATAGTACAGTATAAGGTATAGATATGTATATAGTATAGTACAGTATAAGGTATAGATATGTATATAGTATGATAGTACAGTGTGAGGTATAGATATGTATATAGTATAAGGTATAGAATGTTATAATATAGTACAGTATGAGGTATAGATATGATATAGGATAGTACAGTATGAGGTGTATATGTATATAGTAAGTACAGTATAAGGATAGGTAAGTATATTGTATAGTGCAGTATAAGGTATAGATATGTACTATATAGTATGATAGTACAGTATGAGGTAATAGATTGCATATGTGTGATAGTACAGTATGAGGTATAGAAATGTATTTAATATAGTACAGTATGGAGGTATAGGTATGTATATAGTATAGTACAGTATAAGGCATAGCTATGTATATAGGATAAGGTAAGATATATTATAGTATAGTCAGTATAAGGTACAGGCATGTATATAGTATAAGGATGGATATGTATATAGTATAGTACAGTATGAGGTATAGGTATGTATATAGTAGTGTAGTGCAGTACGAGGTACAGGTGTATATATATATATATATATATATATTATAGTACAGTATAAGGTATTGAAATGTATATAATATAGTACAGTATGAGGTATAGAATGTATTTAGTTATGATAGTACCAGTGTGAGGATAGATAGTATACAGTATAGTACCAGTATGAGGTATAGGTAGTTATATAGTATAGTACAGTATGAGGTATTGATGTATATAGTATAGTACAGTATAAGGTATAGGTAAGTATATTGTATAGTACAGTATAAGGTATAGATATGTATATAGTATAGTACAGTATAAGGTATAGATATGTATATAGTATAGTACAATATAAGGCATAGCTATGTATATAGGATAAGGTATAGATATATATATAGTATAGTACAGTAAAGGACATGGCATGTATATAGTATAGGTATGGATTGTATATAGATAGTTACAGTATGAGGTATAGGTATGTGATATAGTAGTGTAGTGCAGTACGAGGTACAGGTGTATATATATAATATTATAGTACAGTATAAGGTATTGAAATGTATATAATATAGTACAGTATGAGGTATAGATATGTATTTAGTATAGCACAATATGAGGTATAGATATGTATATAGTATAGTACAGTATGAGGTATAGATATGTATATAGTATAGTACAATATAAGGCATAGATATGTATATAGTATAGTACAGTAATGTAGTAGAAATGTAATAGTATAGTACGTAGGAGATATAGATATTTATATATTATAGCACAATATGAGGTATAGATGTGTATATAGCATAGCCCAATATGAGGTATAGATATGTATATAATATAGCACAATATGAGGCATAGATATGCATATAGTATAGTACTGTATGAGGTATAGATATGTATATAGTATAGTACAGTATAAGGTATATATATGTATATAGTATAGTTCATATAAGGCATAGATATGTATATAGTATAGTACAGTATAAGGTATAGAAATGTATATAATATAGTACAGTATGAGGTATAGATATGTATATAGTATAGCACAATATGAGGTATATATATGTATATAGTATAGTACAGTATGAGGCATAGGTATGTATATAGTAAAGTACAGTATGTACTATACTACCATTTGTGTAGTTGAGTATAGTACAGTATAAGGTATAGAAATGTATTTAATATAGTCCAGTATGAGATATAGATATGTATATAGTATAGCACAATATGAGGTATAGATATGTATATAGTATAGCACAATATGAGGTATAGTTATGTATATAGTTTAGTACAGTATAAGGTATAGGTATGTATATAGTATAGTGCAGTATAAGGTTGGATATGTGTATAGGTATTAATTAGTACAGTAAAGGTATAGATAGTGTATAGTATAGTACAGTATAGGGTATAGAGATGTATATAGTGATAGTACAGATTCAGGTATAGATATGATATAAGTATGATAGCACAGTATAAGTATGGATATGTATATAGTATAGTACAGTATGAGGTATATAATATGTATATAGTAAAGTGCAGTATGAAGGTATAGATAGATAGTATGATAGTACAGTATACGGTATGGATGGTATATGTATAAGTAACAGTATGAGGTATATATATGATATGGTATAGTGCAGTTAAGGTATAGATCTGTATCAGATGATAGTACAGTATACGGTATGGATATGTTATAGTATAGTACAGTATGAGGTATAGGTTATGTATAGATAATATGTACAGCATAAAGGTATAGGTAGTATATAGTATAGTACAGTATGAGTATAGGTATGTATATTAAATAGTACGGAATAAGGTATAGGTATGTAGTATGAGTATAGTACAGTATGAGGTAAGGTATGTATATAATATAGTACAGCAATAAGGTATAGGTATGTATGATAGTATAGTACAGTAGGAGGTATAGGTATGTATATAATATAGTTACAGAATAAGGTATAGGTATGTATATAGTATAGTACAGTATGAGGTATAGATATGTATAGATATAGTACAGTATAGGTATTAGATATGTATATAGTATAGTACAGTATGAGGTATAGTGTATGTATATAAATAGTACAGAATAAGTATAGGTAGTGTATATAGTATAGTACACAGTATGAGGTATAGGTATGTATATAGTATAGTACAGTATGAGGTATAGGTATGTATATACATATAGTACAGCATAAGGTATAGGTTGTATATAGTATAGTTACAGTATGAGGTATAGGTATGTAATAGTATGTACAGCTAAGGATAGGTATGTATATCGTATAGTTACAGTATGAAGGTCATAGGTAGTAGATATAATAGTACAGCATAAGGTAAGGATGTATATAGTATAAGATAGGCTAGTATGATAGTATAGTACAGTATGAGGTATAGGTATGTTATATAATATAGACAGCATAAGGATATGGTAGTATATAGTCATAGTACAGTATGAGGTACTAGGTATGTATATGTATGGTACAGTATAAGGTACTAGGTAGTATATAGGACTAGTACAGTATGAGGTATAGTGAGTAATAGTTTAGTACAGTATGAGGATAGGTATGTTATAATATGGTACAGCATAAGTTATAGGATGTATATACGTATAGTACAGTATGAGGTCATAGGTATGTAATATAATATGGTCCAGCATAGGTATAGGTATGATATAGTATACGACAGTATGAGGTATAGGTAATGATATAATATTACAGCTAAAGGTATAGGTATGTATATAGATATAGTACGTATGAGGCTATAGGTATGTAATAATATGGTAACAGCATAAGGATATAGGTAGTTTAGTTATAGTAAGTATGTATCATACACCATTTGTGATACTATGTCACTATTTAGTGAGAGTATATCATATTGTTCCAATATAATATCGATTTCACTTACTATTAATGTTCCGCATCTGGCTCCTTGTTTTTAAACCCACTTCAGACTGATACCATGATCCTGGAGGTCTGGAAAACAGCACGAGGTTTTGCTGCCACCTGAACCCCCCCCATCCACACATAGAAAGCGGGTAGGGCATAGATAAATAGTTAGCCGGTTGTCTTCTGTTTCTGGCAGGATTTGGCCAGTAGGGGCCGTGTTTTTTTTTTCTATAAAGGTATAAAAGGTAGAGCAACTATGTGCTGCACTGCTCTTCTACTTTCTGGAGTTTCCCACGAAAATAGGGGAAACAGTCCAGAGGCCTAGTCACAGGTTAGGCCCAGTTAGTGTGAGGAATAGTCTCTGTTATAGGTCACTCTAGAAGTGATAGCTAGGGATAGGGCGTGTAGGGTAGTAGCAGCAGCCGGAGCTCCAACAGAATTGTATGGATGCCCATAGGACATTGTCCAGTGACAACACATGACCGAGATTTAGACTATGCATGCGCCCATTTCAATGCAAGCAATGTTCGTTTTAATAGAAAGTTATTGCCGAAGCCTTTAGCATTCTATAGTAGTTAGCAACCTGCTCCAACAATCAGGGACATCCTATATTAAGCTAGGATAAGCTGACACTCTGAGCATAAGACATTACTATTTAACAGGTCGTTAACAAGACTCTTTGTGCACAGAAAGGGATTCGCAAAGGCTCTATGGTTCACCAGATGCTGAAACCAATATGTACCTGATTATCCGCGATGTGTCTGTGGCATTGCTATGTAACTCTAGATGTAATTTCTTTTTTATTATTTTTTAATTTTAAAATCTTCTGGTGTTTTTTTTCCTGCTAAAGGCAACTACAAGCCATAATCTTGGTAAGATCTGATAATAATAGTAGGCTCTGTTTGGTCAATGACCTGACGCATTATGCTTCTAATGTAGTACAAACCACCTCCATAGCCAAGGACCCACTGCGGATCTAATGTTCGTTCGTGCAATACTGAATCTGGCATAGGCTGTGAAATCAAGTTTACAAGCGGTCTATGAATGCAATTTAAGTACTTGCGACGCCATTTTTTTATTGCATGCACTCAATGGACTAATCAATCAGTGTCAAGATGTCATATGGACATAAGTAACTCATCTCTTGTAGGAGCGCAGACCAACTGCGGTCTCTGCAACAGGTCGTGAGCTCTCTCATGCTTGTCAGAACCCAAGTCAAATGCTCGATTACAAGGCCACTAATTTGACCTTGTGAGTTATCAATGTACCGATGTGTGGGGAGGTTCGTCAAGTATATTGAAGAGGGGGGTGACATGGATCATTCATTTTTAAATTTAGAATTTCTGAATGTTTTTCAAACTTCTCACAGCAAATGACAAAACAGTATCGCTTAAAAAGATAATTGCTCCCATCAGAGTTTCAAAGATTAAAGGATCGATGAGTGGAAATTTACATTCGTACTGTTTGGCAATGTCCTGATATGGTTCTCACATTACCATTCAGGCTAAGGATTCTGGCAAGACTGTCTCGCACGGCCACCGCGTTTTTAGAACATCGTGCCAGTGATAAGGATAACCATACAGCCTTGATGGAAATGCTGTTGGGTACATCTCAAGGAATTCCTAATTGTATTAGTACATTAAGCAGGTCATGAGAGGATGCTGCAACTCTTATTTAGAATTTATGAGCAATCAGCAGTGCGCCGTTTTCTGTAGAGTGACAAATGATTTCATTTCCTTTCTCAATAACGGCATATCCAACAATAATGTCCAGGCAGAACTCTATCATGTTCGTAATTTA
Organism: Hymenochirus boettgeri; assembly: GCA_019447015.1. Classification (NCBI taxonomy): domain Eukaryota; kingdom Metazoa; phylum Chordata; class Amphibia; order Anura; family Pipidae; genus Hymenochirus; species Hymenochirus boettgeri. The sequence goes on from CM033473.1 coordinate 38,780,722, forward strand.
TTCTGGAGCTAGACCTACGTGTGCTTGGGGCTACAAATCTGTTGAGCATATACAAGCTAAGAAGGAAAAAGCCCAGATTCAGATGGCCGAGTTCAGACTCCTATGTGCGCCTGGTGAGTTCAATAGTGTGTGTGGGCCCCCAGGAGGGTTAGACTGACACTGGTTTAATGCTTAGACCGCATGGAAAAGCTAGAGAAGTGGTAACATTGACACGAATGTAAATGTTGAAACTAGACGCATCGTAAAGTGTGTACAGACTGGATTCAGATGGAAAGTTGTGACATGGAAAATGTGGTCTACACTGTAAAAAATGTTGCAATCAATTTAAATGCTTTAAACTACTGCCATCAAGGACGACTTCAAATTTCAAAGACCATGCGTATTGGTTGGGGCAAGAATGTAACAATGTGCATTGTCATAGATAAAATGGACTTGTTAGAAGAACCCCATCTCCTTGTTTGTGTTATCAATCGATATGCACTTGCCCCCCCCCCCTACGACTTAATCCCCCTGCTCACACCCACCTCAAACTGCCAGGATTTCAAAGCCATTGACAGATTGCTGTAGCAACAAACCAACGACGTTTTAAAGAAAAGAAATTAAAGGCCAGCTGCAATTAGATAATAAAGGTTATGATGTTTGCAATGTCTGGTTGGGTAAACCTCTCAATGGAATCCTTTAATTTGCTATCATTAGCTAAGATTAAGGCACAGAATGAGAGCATTTCTCATTAACTCATGTCATATGTTTAACAGGAATTTATGAGCCAAATCAGCCTAATTACAAAGGAGCAGAATGTCTGTATGTGACTGACAAGAAATATTGAGATTTTTCATTTTCTTTCTACAAATGGATTCCACACAAAGATGTGACAGAATCTACAGTGTCTTTCTGTGCATGGTAATTTCCTAGTGGTTGGGGGCGTTTAAACATCTTCGCCTATATAATATAAAAAAGGAGAAAAAGAGATTCAGTGGCGTACTACAGCCTATGGCCCTGGGAGGAACTTGGTGATGGGCCCCCAAATCAGCAACTGACACACTGGTAAAAGGCTTAGCACCACAGACAGTGGTAAAAATGGCCTTAGTAAGATGGACATTGGTAAAATGTTGGCACACAGAATTAGGGTAAAATGCTTGGCAAACAGACGCTCGTAAAAGTGCTTGGTGCACAGAAATGGTAAAAGAGGTGGTAAAGTGCGTGGGCACAGACATGGGAAAAGACTTGGTACATTGCCACTGGTAAAAGCTGGCACATCACAAATTTTTTAATGCTTGGTAAAATTAACCCTGTGCACAAGAGGGAACACTAATAAAATTGGTTGGGCAACTGACAAGGTAAATGGTTGGCACAGACATGCGTAAAATGCTGCAAATTGTCAGTGTAAATGGCACTTGGAGCACAGACAAACCCCAAACCTTTGTTTTTACAATGCGTATATGGCAACTGGCATACAGACATGGTAAATGATTGACACAAACACTTGATGCACAGAAATGCCAACCATTTACAACTGCCAATTCAAACCAGTTTACCAATTCCGTAGGCAACTTGATATACTGCATTAGCAATTAATTGGCAAATTAGCAGTGGTAAAGGATAAACCTTGGTTTGGCAGCTGGCCACAAAAAAGACAAATTAGCGCTGGACAAAAAGGCACACCAGTGTGAAAAATTAGCACAGCCACGCAACACAGGTAGCTTAAGGGCTTAGTATTGGGACGTCACAATTTACAGTGTGTAACATGCTGCAGGAGTCGAATCTGTAGTAATAGCCTATTGGCGGCGGTAAAATAAACAAGACCTTGGTGTATACTAGCCTATTGGGGGTAATATATAAACAAAATGGTCTGAATTAACTAGCCTATTGGAAGGGTAATATATAAACAAGAACCTGGTCTGTATTACTAGCCTATTGGGAAGGGTAAATATAAACAAGGTCTTGGTCTGTATTATTAGCCTATTGGGAAGGGTACTATTAATAAACAAGACCTTGTTCGTATTACTAGCCTATTGGGAAAGGGTAATATATAAAAAAACCTTGTCTGTATTACTAGCCTTGGGGGAGGGTAATATATAAACAAACCTTGGTTGTATACTAGGCCTATGGGAGGGTAAAATATAAACAGACCTTGGTCTGTATTACTAGCCTATTGGGGAGGGTAATATATAAACAAACCTGGTCTGTATAACTAGCCTATTGGGAAGGGTAATACTATAAACAAGACCTTGGTCTATTACTAGCCATTGGGGAGGGTAATATATAAACAAGACTTTGGTCGTATTAGTAGCCTATGGGAGGGTAATATATAAACAAAACCTTGGTCTGTATTACTAGCCTATTGGGGAGGGTATTAATTACAAACATTGGTCTGTATTACTAGCCTATTGGGAGGAAATATATAAACAAGACCTTGGTCTGTATACTAGCCTATTGGGAAGGGTAATATATAAACAAGACCTTAGTCTGCTATTACTAGCTATTTTGGGGGACGTAATATATAACAGACCTTGGTCTGTATTACAGCTATTGGGGAGGGTAATATATAAACAAAAACGTGTCTGTATTACTAGCCTATTGGGGAGGGTAATCTAAAACAAGACCTTGGTCTGTATTACTAGCCTATGGGGAGGGTAATATATAAACAAGACATTGGTCGGTATACTAAGCCTATTGGGGACGGTAATATATAAACAAGACCTTGGTCTGTATTCTAGCCATTGGGGGGGTAATTATACAAACAAGGACCTTGGTCTGTATTACTAGCCTATTGGGGAGGGTAATTATAAACAAGACCTTGCTTGTATTACTAGCCTATTGGGGAGGTAAATAAACAAAACCTTGGTCTGTATTAATAGCCAATGGGGAGGGTAATTATAAAACAAGACCTTAGTCTGTATTACTAGCTATTGGGGAGGGTAAATATATAAACAAGACCTGGTCTGTATTACTAGCCTATTGGGGAGGGTAATATATAAAACAAAACCTTGGTCTTGTATTACTAGCCTATTGGGAGGGTAATATATAAACAAAACCTTGGTCTGTTTACTAGCCTACTGGGGAGGGTAATCTATAAACAGACATTGGTCTGTATACTAGCCTATTGGGACGGTATATATAAACAAGACCTTGGTCTGATTACTAGCCTATGGGGAGGGTAATATAATAACAGACCGTGGTCTGTATTACTAGCCTATTGGGGAGGGTATAAGATATAAACAAACCTTGGTCTGTATTACTAGCACTATTGGGGAGGGTAATATATAAACAAAACCTTGTTCTGTATTACTACTATTGGGGAGGGTAAATATAAACAAGACTGGCTGTATTACTAGCCTATTGGGGAGGGTAATATATAACAAGACATTGGTCTGTATTTACTAGCCTATTGGGGACGGTAATATATAAACAAACTTGGTCTGTATTACTAGCCTATTGGGGAGGGTAATATATAACCAGACATTGGTCTGTATTACTAGCCTATTGGAGGGTATATATAAACAAGACCTTGTCTGTATTAATAGCCTATTGGGGAGGGTAATATATAAACAAAACCTTGGTAGGCTGTATTATAGCCTATTGGGGAGGGTCATATTAAAACACGACCTTAGTCTGTATACTAGGCTCTGGGGAGGGGAATATAAAACAAGGACTGGTCTGTATAACGCCTATTGGGGAGGGTAATAATAAAACAAACATTGGTCTGTATTAATAGCCTGTAGGAGGGGAATATATAAAAACAAGACCTTGTCTGTATTACTAGCCTATTGGGGAGGTAAATATATAACAAGGTCTTGGTCTGTATTACTAGCCGTATTGGGGAGGGTAATATATAAACGGACCTTGGTCTGTATTACTAGCCTGTTGGGGAGGGAATATATAAACAAGACCTGGTCTGTACTTACTAGCCTATTGGGGAGGGTAATATAAAAACAAGGTCTTGTCTGTATTACTAGCTATTGGGGAGGGTATTATAAAAAAAGACCTGGTCTGTATTACTAGCCTTTTGGGGAGGTAATATATAAACAAGACCTTGGTCTGTTATTACTAGCTATGGGGAGGGTAATATTAAAACAAGACCTTGGTCTGTATTATAGCCTATTGGGAAGGGTAATCAATAAACAAGGACCGTTGGTCTGAAATTACTAGATTGGGGAGGGTAATATATAAAACAAGACCTTGGTCTGTATTAAGTGCCTATTGGGAAGGGTTAATTATAAACAAGTCACCTTGGTTGTATTACTAGCCTATTGGGGTACGGTATATAGTAACAAAGACCTTGGTCTGTTTACTAGCCTATTGAGAAGGAAATATATAACAAGACCTTGGTCTGTATTGACTAGCCTATGGGAGTAATATTAAACAAGACTGGTCTGTATTACTACCTATTCGGGAACGGTAATATAAAAACAAGGTCTTGGTGGTATTACTAGCCTATTGGGGACGGGTAATATATAAACAAACACCTTGGTCTGTTTACTAGCCTAGTGGGACAGGGTAATAATAAAACAAGACCTGGTCTGTATTCTAGCCTATTGGGAGGTAATATATAAAAAACCTTGGTCTGTATACTGCTATTGGGGAGGTAATATATAAACAAGACCTTGTCTGTATTACTAGCCTATTGGAAGGGTATATATAAACAAGACCTTGCTCTGTATTACTAGCCTATGGGGAGGGAAATATAAACAAAACCTTGGTCTGGTTTACTAGCCTATTGTGGAGGGTAATATAGAAAAAGACCTTGGTCTGTATTTACGCCTGTTGGGGAGGGTACTATATAAACAGACTGTCTGTATTACTAGCCTATCTGGGGAGGGTAATAGATGAACAAGTCCTTGTCTGTATTACTAGCCTATTGGGGAGGGTAAATATAAAAACAGGTCTTGGTCTGGTAGTACTAGCCTATTGGGGGAAGGTAATTAATAACAAGGTCCTTGGTCTGTATTACTAGCCTATTGGGGAGGGTAATAATAAACAGGACACTTGGTCTGTATAACGAGCCTATTGGGGAGGGAATATATAAACGAACCAGTCTTTATTACTAGCTATTGGGGAGGTACTTATATACAAACGGGTCTTGGTCTGAATTACTAGTCATTGGGGAGCGTAATATATAAACCAAGACCTTAGTCTATTACATGCCTATTGGGAGGGTAATTATAAAACAGGTCTTGGTCTGTATTACAGGCCTATTGCGGAGGGTAATATATAAACAAGACCTTAGTCTGTATTCATAGCCATTGGGGCGGGGTAATATATAAACAAAACCTTGTCTTTTTACTAGCCTATTGGTCTGGTCGTATTCTATTCTATTGGGGAGGGTAATATATTAAACAAAATTGGTTGTATTACAGCCTATTGGGGAGGGTAATATATAAAACACAAACTGCTTGATTACTAGCCTATTGGTCTTGTCTGATATATTCTATTGGGGAGGGTAATATATAAACAAGTACCTTGGTCTGTATTATCAGCCTATTGGGAAGGGTAATATATAAACAAAAAACCTTGTTCTCGTATTACTGCCTATGGGAAGGGTTATATATAAACAAAACCTTGTGTATTATAGCCTATTGGGGAGGGTATAATAAAAAAAGACCTTGCTCTGTAGTACTAGGTCTTGGTCTTGGTCTGATATACTATCTATTGGGGGGGTAATAATAAACAAGACCTTGGTCTGTATTACTGCCTATTGGGGAGGGTAATATATAACACAAGACCATGGTCTGTATTACTAGCCTATTGGGGGGGTGGGGGGTAATATATAACAAGGTCTTAGTCTGTATTACTAGGCTATGGGGAGGGAATATATAAACAAAGGTCTTGATCGATTACTAGCCTATTGGGAAGGGTCATATATAAATAAAGACCTTGGTTCTGATTACTAGCCTATTGGGGACGGTAATATGTAAACAAGAACCTTGGTCTGTAGTACTAGCCTATTGAGAAGGGTAATATATAAACAAGAACCTTGGGTCTGTATTATACCTGGGGAGGGTAATATAAACCAAGACTTGGTCGATACTAGCCTATTGGGGACGGTAAATATATAAACAAGACCTTGGTCTGTATTACTATTCTATTGGGAGGGTAATAATACACAAGCACTAGGTCTGTATTACTAGCCTATTGGGCGGGTAGGTAAGGGTAATTATAAACAAGACAGGTCTGTATTACTAGAGCCTATTGGGGGGGGGGTAATATATAAAAACGGTCTTAGTCTGTAGGTTACTAGGCTATTGGGGAGGGTAATATAAAACAAGGTCTTGATCTGTATTATAGCCTATTGGGAGGGTATATAAAATAAGACCCTTGGTCACTGTATTACTAGCCTATGTGGGGAGGGTAAATATATAAACAAAACCTTGGTCTTTTATATCCTCCTATTGGTCTGGTCTGTATTACTATTCTATTGGGGAGGGTAATTATATAAACAAACACTTGGTTGTACTACTAGCTATTGGGGAGGGTAAATATAAAAAACAAAACCTTGCCTCTGTATTACTAGCCTATTGGTCTTGGTCTGTATATATCTATATGGGGGCGGGTAATATATAACAAACACTTTGTCTGTATACTAGCCAGATTGGGAAGGGTAATATATAAACCAAAACCTGGTTCTGTATTACTGAGCTATTGGGAACGGGTAATATATAAACAACAAGCTTTGGTGTATTACTAGCCTATTGGGGAGGTAATTAAAAAAAGACGTGCTCGTATACTAGCCTATTGAGTTGGTCTGTATTACTTTTCTATTGGGGAAGGTAATATATAAACAAGACCTTGGTCTGTATTACTAGTCCTATTGGGGAGGCGTAATAGAAAACAAGACCATGGTTGTATACTAGCCTATTGGGGGGGCTAATATATAACACAGCCCCGTGAGTCTGTATTAATAGCGCTATTGGGGAGGGTAAATATAAACAAAGGATGCTTGACATTACTAGCCTATTGGGGAGCGGTAATATATTAAAAGACCTTGGTCTGATACTAGCCTATTGGGGCGGGTAATATAGCAAACAAGACCTTGGTCGTGTATTACAGCCTATTGCGAAGGGTAATATAAAACAAGGTCTTGGGTCTGTATTACTCTGCGCTATTGGGAGGGTAATATATAAACAAGTCTTGGTCTGGTATTACTAGCCTATGGGGGACGGTAATATATAAACAGAGACCTTGGTCTGTATATAGTCATATTGGGCGAGGTCAAAGAATATATAAACAAGACCTCAGTCATGTAGTACTAGCCTACTGGGCCCGGAGGGTAATATATAAGACAAGGTACTATGGTCTGAGTATTAATAGCCCTATGGGGTGGGTAATATATAAACAAGGCTCCTTAGTCTGTATTAATAGGCTATTGGGAGAGGTAATAGAAAACAAGGTCTTGGTATGCTTATTACTAGCCTATTGGGGAGGGGTATAATCACAAATAAACCTTGGTGCTTATACATAGCCTGATTGGGGAGGTAATATTAAACAAAACCTTGCGTCTGATCCCACCCTAGCCATTGAAGGTAATTATAAGACTTGGTCTGGTATTACTATGCTATTGGGGAGGGTAATATATAGAAACAAGACCTTGGTCTGTATTACTAGCTATGGGGACGGTGTACTATAAACAAGACCTGGTCTGTATTACTAGCCTATGGAAAGGGTAATTATAAACAAAAACCTTGGTCTTATTATAGCCTACTTGAGGGTGGTAGGGGGGTAATATATAAACAAGACCTTGCTCGCTATTACTAGCCTATTGGTTCTTGGTCTGTATTACTATTCTATGGGAGGAGTATATATAAACAAAACCGTGGTTGTATACTAGTCTATTGGGGAGCCCGGTAAGGTAAAAAACAAGACCTTGGCTCTTATGACTAAGGCCTATTGGTCTTGGTCTGTTATTACTATTATTGGGCAGGGTAATATAAAACAGACCTTGGTTCTGTATTACAGAGCCTATGTGGGAAGATAATTATAAACAAAACCTTCTGGTCTGTTACCTAGCTTGATTGGGACCAGGGTAAATATAAACAAAAGCTTGGGTTGGTATACTAGCCTCTATTGGGCCGAGGGGTAAAAAAAAAACGAACTCGTATTACTAGCTATGTTGGTCTAATATGGGAGGATAAAGTCTGCGTATTACTAGTCTATTGGGGAAGGGTTAATATAAAAACACGACCTTGGTCTGTATTAGCTAGCCTACTCGGTGAAAGGTAATATATAAACAAGACCTTGGTCTGTATTACTAGTCTATGGGCGGAGGGTAATATCCACTATAAACACAACATTGGTCTGTATTACTAAACCAATTGGGGAGGGTTAATATATAAACAAGGTTCTTGGTATGTATTACTAGCCTATTGGGAAGGTAATATATAAACAAGACCTTGGTCTGTATTACTAGCCTATTGGGGACGGTAATATATAAACAAGACCTTGGTCTGTATTACTAGCCTATTGGAAAGGGTAATATATAAACAAAACCTTGGTCTGTATTACTAGCCTATTGGGGAGGGTAATATATAAACAAGACCTTGCTCTCTATTACTAGCCTATTGGTCTTGGTCTGTATTACTATTCTATTGGGGAGGGTGATATATAAACAAAACCTTGGTTGTATTACTAGTCTATTGGGGAGGGTAATAAAAAACAAGACCTTGCTCTTTATTACTAGCCTATTGGTCTTGGTCTGTATTACTATTCTATTGGGCAGGGTAATATATAAACAAGACCTTGGTCTGTATTACTAGCCTATAAGGAAGGGTAATATATAAACAAAACCTTGGTCTGTATTACTAGCCTATTGGGAAGGGTAATATATAAACAAAAGCTTGGTTGTATTACTAGCCTATTGGGGAGGGTAATAAAAAACAAGACCTTGCTCTGTATTACTAGCCTATTGGTCTTGGTCTGTATTACTTTTTTATTGGGGAAGGTAATATATAAACAAGACCTTGGTCTGTATTACTAGTCTATTGGGGAGGGTAATATATAAACAAGACATTGGTCTGTATTACTAGCCTATTGGGGAAGGTAATATATAAACAAGACCTTGGTCTGTATTACTAGTCTATTGGGGAGGGTAATATATAAACAAGACATTGGTCTGTATTACTAGCCTATTGGGGAGGGTAATATATAAACAAGGTCTTGGTCTGTATTACTAGCCTATTGGGTAAGGGTTAATATATAATCAGACCTGTCTGTTAACTGCTCTTGGGCGGGTAATATATAACACGGAACCTTGGTCTGTCTTATTAGCTACTTGGGGAGGTAATCATATAATCCAGGCCTTGGTCTGTATTACTAGCCTATTGGGCGAGGTTATATAAACAAGCATTGGCTGTATCCTAGTAATTGGGGAGGGTATATATAACAGATGTCTTGTCTGTATTACTAGCCTTATTGGGGATGGATATATAAATCAAGACCTTGTCTGTATTGTGCAGGCCTATTTGGGGAGGGTTATGTCGACTAACTACCACTCGGTTTATTACTTGGTCCATTGATTGCTGACACACCGTCACGAATTCCATTTCTTTGTTCTAGTGTTTGTAATCTCCTTGTCCACCTCCGACACACCAACACATTCGACAATTGGCTCCGTGGTGTGTGCTTGTGTGTGTGTGTGCCATCTCTTGTGTGACTGTACGTTGTCACACACACTTTACTGCTGTGCGCTCTTAACTCCTCTCTTTTTTTTATTATGCTTATGCACGCTTTGTTGTACTTCTTATCGTGGCCCCTAGATTCTGTCCTTACTTGTGCTGCACTGATCATCCACACCTGTGCACACGTCCCAACTCACTTCCCGCGCACTCGCTTTATGTGTTGTTTCTCCCCTTCCTATTGAGTTGTTGGTTAATACCAAAAACAAAACCCCTTGTGTTCTGTATTTTATCTTGAAGAAACCTATTGCTTTTGCTTGGGACTTGGCAGTTAAACGATTGCTTCGACTCGTCTGACCCTAAAACTGATTTTGCCCAATAAGTCGCTTGGTTCGTGGGTCTTCTCATCCCAAATATAAATCAAACCCCAGCCCGTTATAAGGGGGAGATATTACATTCTACCGTGGCACATTTAGGGCACAGAGTAAGCATTCCCCCAGAACAAGCGGGCCAGCTGATGCCCATTTAATAGTCTTTTATATAGCCAACAAGTTACAGTAGGAGGGGCGCTCATTGTTTTTCATGGTATCCTATTCAGTGGTCCCTTAGGCAATACATCTCTCAACTCACAAGGGACCTCCAGTCTGTGGTTTCCATTGTTTTAAGACTATCCTGGTCTACAGATTTTAGCAGTATGCTTTCACGGAACTACATTTTTATTGTTTACGTGTCGAATGATGGTTCTAATTGTGTAAAATTGTGAAAGTGAACTTTTAGTCTTCTATTTCATCTTTTAAGTGACGTCTTTGGACGCAGTCTTGGTTCTTCGCCTGGTACTCTCACTGACATGTCTGCCCAGTAGCTTGGGGAGGGGGTGGGTTATCAGTGACCAAGAGCGCTGACCAGACTGGGTGCAGCTCTAACTAACTACTACTTGTTTGCTTTTACATACCAGTGAATGCTTATTGGATCCTAGCTGTAGGTCCCTTCATCCTCATGAGACAAAACTAACAGATTCAGTCTTATGGCTTTCAAAAAAGTAATCTAGGTATGTAAAAAACCGCTATTATCCGACGCAGCTCCATTTCCTTATTTTAATCTGACTCCAGCATGCTGGCATTCTTAAATTCCTAGATGTGGAGTTTGTCTGACTGTTGGTGCTCACATGGATTTTTGACTTTTTTGTAATAGTGAAGTTATTGAGGTTGATTGGTAGACTATCGTGCCGTATCCATCCAACCTATGCTACGCCATTCCTCATTCCTGCTGAACTGTGATCTAGAAGGAAGGAAAAAACCCCAAAATGTTGAGCCGTGTTATATTAATCTGACGAACTTCGCCTAGGATCACTCTACTCTACGACACGGATACCAGTTACTTCACATCTATGTACTTGCACGACTATCCGCTTTTTTCCTCCATATCCTGACCAATGACCTACCTTCCCAACGTGCCACTGGAATCCGACCGATAACCCGACATGAGCTCACAGAAGTAAAGCGAACGTGTCTGTTTAGATTCAACACCAGGTTATCGACCAACACATTGTTTGTTGGTGGGGGAAAAAGTGGGATAAAGGCCTGACCTTACCTTCTCACAGTGAAAAACCCTTTCCGAGCTTGAAGCCTAAACCTTTTTTCTTCAAGTCTTAAGGGATGTCCTCGTGTCCTTTGAACATGTTCTATTGGTGAACAATGCCCCAGATAGTTTATTGTATGGCGCCGTTAATGTATTTATACACAGTAATCATATCCCACGCAAGCGCCCTTTTCCCAGCGTACATAATTGTAACTTTTCCAGTCTCTCTCATATTCAAGCTTCCCCAATCCCTTATTAATTTAGTTGCCCTTCTCTGAACCCTTTCCTTTCAAAGATGTCCTTTTTTACACAGGATTCCAAAATTGCACTGCATATTCCAAATGAGCCTACCAATGCTTTGTAAAGAGGGAGAATTACATTTTCCTCTCTTGAATCCATACCTCACTTTATACAAGAATACCATGCTGGCTCTGGCTGTTGCCGCCTGGCACTGCTGCTACCTTTAAGTTTGTTATCCACCAAAACTCCAAGATCCCTTTCCAACAGGGATTCAATTAACACAGAGCCATTATTAGTAAAGTAGCACAAGTATTTTAAGTCCAAATGCATCACCTTACATTTATCAACCTTGAACTTCATCTGCCACTTGCAGCCAATGTGATAATCTATCTAGATCCCCTTTGCAACGATTGCACATCTCTGAAGTTTTTAATGGTCGACAAAGTTTTGTGTCGTCAGCAAACACAGAAACCATGCTGACAATACCCACTTCCAAATTAATAAATAGATTAAATAGAAGCGGCCCAACACAGAACCTTGTGGCACCCCACTTAGCACTTTAGTCCATAATGATGAAGCCCCATTAACAACTACTCTCTGCATCCTATTCTTTAACCAATTTTCTATCCATGTACAAATGTGACTCCCCAGATCAACAGACCTTGCTTATTCATTAGCGCCTATTGGGGACTGTATCAAAAGCCTTTGCAAAACCAAGAAACTTCATCTACTGCTATGCCAGAGTCTAAATTTCTATATACTCCTCATAAGCCGCAGTTAGTTATGACAAGATCTATTCCTCCTAAATCCATGCTGGTTACTACTTATTATAATCAGTCTTGAAACATACTCTAGAACATGTTCCTTACTAAACTTTCCAGGATCTTCCCCACCACTGAAGTTAAACTTACAGGCCTGTAATACCCGGCTGTGAACGAATACCTTTTTGAATATTGGAATAAAATCAGCCTTTTCCAATCCAGAGGCACCACCGGACATGAGGGAATCAGCCAAAATAAGAAACAATGGCCTAGATAAAACTGAAATTAGCTCCTTAAGTACCGAGGATGTATTTTATCGGTCCAGGAGATTTATTAATATTAACCTTATTTAGTTCTTTCTGTACCATATCCTCGGTTAACCAAAGTGCACTTGAATCTTGTATACCTTTATTGCTACTATACTCTATGATATCTGTACTTGGATCTTCTATAGTGTATACCGAGGAAAAAAAATTATTCAAGACATTTGCTTTATCGCCATCCTCCGTAACTAACTTATCCCCATTAATTAATGGTGCCACTTCTCAGTCCTCATCTTCTTAATATACTATTACTTAAAAAATGTTATGGCTTAGTGATGCTTTCTCAGCTATAACTTGGTGCTAGACAAGTTAAAATGAGATGTCCTCTGAAATAGCAGTACTCCCATCAATTTCAGGGCCCCTAACGCTGTTACCTTCTGAACCTCCATAATGGTGATTGTTTTATGTAACAAGATACCAGGTAATGCCATTTTTACATCAAGATCATCTTTTACTCAATTTAAATATGTAAAATCAGTGACCAGGTAAATTTTCTTACAAAACCAAGAGATTTGTTCTTGGTCATTATGGATGACATAATTAGTAGCCCACACACCATTTGATGACATCATTGGCCATGTCAATACACTCTTTCTTGCTATTAGGGACAAGACCCTAAGAACAATGCACAAATATTAGAGGGTTATGCCAGACAGGGACTATATCACTATTGAAAATAATCAACTTATTTATTATTGGCTGTGGATGGAAGCATATTTGCAAGTTCTGACAATGACACGAAAATGAAAAAAACACGATAATACAAATAAGAAACACCCCTTACCCGGTCTCCAATCACATAGATTTCAATATCATTACATCAAACCGGCATTCAAATTAATGTATGAAATGTGCAAATGTCTGGAAAAAATCCTCCATTGTTCCATTCAACTGAATTTTTATAAATATCTTCATCCAGATTACCAAAACTGTCACTTGGTCTGTAAAAAAACCCACAGAAAACTATATCTTTAAAGGCTTTTGTCACTTATTTTAAATTCCACCAAGTTGCACAATGGCCATCGGTTCCATCTCCCTATGGGGCTTTACCTTCTAAAGATCCCCAGCAGCGAATAGGGTTCAAATGACTAAAGTAATACCAGTTAAAGGCTTCCCCTAGCAACCACCAATTCATGGGGAGAGACAGTCGTTCTGTTGCTAGGGGACGGGACACCATCATTCCATTCATAGTTATAAACTGATGAGAAAAACAAGGATCTTGACAATATCAAAAAAAGAAAAAACCAGATAGAAATTGTAATGTTTCTCTGCAAAGGAAAACTATCAACTCAAGGAAATCAAGGAAAATTCTGTGCAATATTTTGCTGATCAACCATCAGGCCGTGGTCAGGACAAAAATATTGACTATGCATAGCCTTCACTTAAAAATGTTGTACTCTCTTTCCTACTTGCATTATGAGAATTGGAACGCTAACCCTAACCAGTGCTTTAGGCATGCATACGTTAAGTGCTAAAGTTGTACACTACCATTGGACAGAATCCAGCACGGGACTGCTCACCTTTCATCTTAGCAAGTCATTCATTTATATCTTCCCGTCTCATTTGATTACTCATTCATTATCTACTTGAATAGATTCCTCTTCCTGAGAGAAACACAGTGAGCATGCCTATAACCAATGGTAGAAGGGAAGAGGAGGTATGGGCTAGTAACTGCAGGGATGCTGTAGTGAAAGTTTTTACTTTTTACAGGTGCATCATTAATTAGAAATCACTTTGAAAGGCCAGGGGATAGATTGTTATGTTACAGTGCCTAAGCCAGGGGTGGCCAAACTACCTCATGATGGAGGCCCACACGCGGCTCTCCAGGAAACGATTGGTCCACCCAGACATTCCAAACCCAAACTTCTAGCCTCCCCTGGTCATGGCCACACACACAAGTATCCCAAGCCACATTTGGGCACCACTGGCCTAAGATATGTACGAAAAAGAATGTTCTCTTTTGAAATCAGGTGCAGTGACCCCAATGTATTAGTTATTGAAGGGGTGAATTTCTAACCATTTGTAAGGAACTTTTATGGTAAGAAAACCTCACAACAGAAATGGTTGTAATATAGTCAGTTCATTGTGTAGGTACATGCACTGAGTGAATTGAAACATCCTCGTTACTATCCCCATGATATGTGGAAACTCCTTCCTTCTGAAGTCAAATAGAATGCTTCTAATTGTTTTCTGCATTAAACCTCTTCTAAGATATAAACTACATGAGAGACCGTAGCAATGTAATAAAGGTGCTAATTTGCCCCAAGCAATCAAATGTTAGCTTTCAAATGGGAAATAAATCTGATTGGCTGAGGCAAAAATAGCACCATTTTTAATGATAAGAATTTATTACATTGCCCTGAGGGTTGCAATAAAAGTAGAGTGGGTACAATTGTAGCTATTAACTGCCTCTTGGAATATATTTTAGTAATTTAAACACATAGTAACATTGCTCTAGTATATAGTAAATTAAGGTAGTATGTAGAATAGTGCACCCCCTCTGGTTAAAGTACAAGGATATTAAAAGCACCTATAGGTGGATACACAATACTTATAGACTGATGTATATTAGGCAGGGGCATACTGAAATATTTTACAGATAAGTTATATAGGCTATATAGTAACAGGCAATAGCATCATATAAACAATCTATTCAGCTAGCTCCAAGATGGCATAGCCTTAGGGTTGGGGTTTAGGAAGAAACTGGGATCTTGTTAGTTGTAATGTAACTAGAGGGCATATAAACCTGATTGTGTTACTGTAAAAAAACTCTGATGGTTGTCTAGAGGTCTGACAAGCAAATAATTGTGATTAAAAGATTCGAGAGCCTGTATGTTTAATCACACACGTACAAATAATTTCCCCTCCCGGCCCTTATAAGGGCCCTTGTGGCACTGACAAGTGCCTTTTGCTGGGCTCCCGCGCTGAAACCGGGACCCCCAGTGCGGCTCTAAAAGAGCCCTTGGGCGACGTCTTCTTTCTTCCAGTCCCGGCAACACCAGCTCCGCCGAGGCCGCCGACCCCCGAGAGGTACCCCCTGCGGCCCCAGGGGTACCCGGGCGGGCGCCGGCGACCTCAACGAGGCGATGTTGCGCGGCTGATCCGACGCGACGTCTTCGGGCTGGCGACACCAACCCCACTCAGGTCGCCGATGCCAGGCAGACTCACTGCGGCCGCCAGTGAGCCTGCTGGCACCGCGGCCTCAGCGGAGCCGATGTTGCCAGCCGCTTCTTTTTCTTTCTTCAGCCATCTACTGCGATGGCATCTGAGTGTCCGCGGCGGAAAGCTCCTCTTTATATAGGTTTGCAGAAATCCATAATCCGGTTCTGATTGGTCAATTTTTAATACTTGCTTTACATTAACCAATCAGATTTCTGGAAAGTTTGAAATCTGATTGGTTAATGTAAAGCAAGTATTAAAAATTGACCAATCAGAAACGGATATGGATTTCTGCAAACCTATATAAGGAGGAGCTTTCCGCCGCGGAACTCAGATGCCATGCACGTAGATGGCTGAAGAAAGAAGAAAGAAGCGGCTGGCAACATCGGCTCCGCTGAGGCCGGCGGTGGTGCCAGCGGGGCTCACTGTCGGCCTCAGTGAGTCTGCCTGGCATCAGCGACCTGAGTGGGGTTGGTGTCGCCAGCCCGAAGACGTCGCCCAAGGGCTCTTTTAAGAGCCGCACTGGGGGGTCCCAGTTCGAGCTGCGGGACCCCCGCCAAAGGCATTATCAGTGCGCAAGGGCACTTGTCAGTGCCGCAAGGGCCTTACAAGGGCCGGGGAGGGGGTCCTGTTTCGAGCTGCGGGACCCCTAAGCCCCAAAGGGCTCTTGTTAGAGCCGCAAGGGCACTTGTAAGTGCCGCAAAGGCCTGAAGGGCCGGGGAGGGGGGTCCCAGTTCGAGCTGCGGGACCCCTTAAGCCCCAAAAGGCTCTTGTCAGAGCCGCAAGGGCACTTGTAAGTGCCGCAAAGGCCCTCACAAGGGGAGGGGGGTTCCCGGTTCGAGCTGCGGGACCCCTAAGCCCCAAAAGGCCCTTCTCAGGGCCCCGCTGGAGGGAGCCTCCACCCCCCAGCGGCTCCCTCCCGTCCCCTCCCCGGAGCGGCCGGGGGGCTTGGAGGGGTTGCGGGGAGGGGGTGCGCAGCGGGTGGTCGCGACCACCTGTGCGGCCCCTTCCCGGCAGCCCCTCCTAGCCTCCCCTTCCGAGATTGCCGCGAACGGGGAACGGGTTGGGAGGGGCTGCTGGGAAGGCGGCGGCGGCGGGGGGTGTGGGCGGGGTGGGCGGTGTCTCCCGGGGCGGGTGCGACCACCCGCCGCGGGTTGCCTGCCCATCCCCGCCGCGGGAGGTTAGTATCGCGCCGCGGGAGGTTAGTAAGGCTGACTTCGCCACCTTCAAGGTGGCGAAGTAAAACAGCCGATACTAGCGAGCGAAACCAGTACCACCGCTTTATAAAATAGAAGCGGCGGTAACAGGTAAGTATCGCCGCGCGAAAGGTTAACGCTTCGTTAAGTTTTCGTGGCCGTTTCGGACTTTTATAAATCGCGGGTAAATGCGATTTTATGCGTTAATGTCCGCGAAAACGGCCGCGAAAAGTTAACGAACCTTTATAAATATGCCCCAAGGTCTTGGTCTGTATTACTAGCCTATTGGGAAGGGAGGTAAATATAAACAAGACCTTGGTCTGTATACTAGCCTATTGGGGACGGTAATATTAAACAAGACCTTGGTCTGTATTACTAGCCTATTGGAAAGGGTAATATAAGGGTAATATATAAACAAAACCTTGGTCTTGTATTACTAGCCTATTGGGAGGGTAATATATAAACAAGACCTTGTCTGTATTACTAGCCTATTGGTCTTGGTAAGGTATTACGAGCCTATTGGGGAGGGTAATATATAAACAAGACATTGGTCTGTATTACTAGCCAATTGGGGAGGGTAATATATAAACAAGGTCTTGGTCTGTATTACTAGCCTATTGGGAAGGGTAATATATAATCAAGACCTTGGTCTGTATTACTAGCCTATTGGGGAGGGTAATATATAAACAAGACCTTGGTCTGTATTATTAGCCTATTGGGGAGGGTAATATATAAACAAGGTCTTGGTCTGTATTACTAGCCTATTGGGGAGGGTAATATATAAACAAGACCTTGGTCTGTATTACTAGCCTATTGGGGAGGGTAATATATAAACAAGACCTTGCTCTGTATTACTAGCCTAATTGGGGAGGGTAATATATAAACAAGGTCTTGTCTGTATTACTAGCCTTTGGAGGGTAAATAAACAAGACCTTGGTCTGTATTACTAGCCTATTGGGGAGGGTAATAAGAAACAAGACCTGGTCGTATTATTAGCCTATTGGGGAGGTAATATATAAACAAGGTCTTGGTCTGTATTACTAGCCTATTGGGGAGGGTAATATATAAACAAGACCTTGGTCTGTATTACTAGCCTATTGGGGAGGGTAATATATAAACAAGACCTTAGTCTGTATTACTAGCCTATTGGGGAGGGTTATATATAAACAAGACCTTGGTCTGTATTACTAGCCTATTGGGGAGGGTTATATATGAACCTTCCTCTGTATTATTATTAGCCCATTGACTATGCTGCACTTATACATATACATTTTTATTCTAATGTGAATATGTAACTGTAAATCAGGAAATACATTGCACTTTGCTGATCCGTGTGTGTTGTGTGTCTTTCCACTTCTGACCATTAGTTGCTAATCCCCCACTGTATGGTAAATACCTTTCTTGTTAAGCAGATAGAAGACACGTCCTACAGATCTCTGATTTATGTCATTCCTTTGCTTTAATAATCCCGTAGCCTTTATGCTGTATGTTTATCCTTCTTATTGATTTGTTGGTTAATACCAAAAAAAAAAAACCCTCTTTCATTTTATCTTGAAGAAATTGCTTTGGGAATTCATGGCAGGAAAATGGATTTTTTTTTATTTGACCCTAAAACTGATTTTGACAATAAGTCGCTTTTCTGGGGTTTCTCATCAGAAAAATAATCAAACTCCAGCCGGATAAAAGCGAGGGTATATATTAATTCTACAGCTGGGAAATTTAGGGACACAGAGTAAAGATATTCCCCCAGAACAAGCGGGCCAGTGTAATGCATTTAAATAGTCTTTTATATAGCAACAAGTACAAAGGGGCATCTATTGTTTTTCATTGGTATTATTCAGTGTCACTTATGGAAAACTCTGCAACTAAACAATGGAACCTCCAGCTGGTTTCATTTTTAAGAAGAATCTCAGGATACATAGTTTAAGCAGATGTTCAGACGGAAACACATTTTTTATTTTACCAGAAATATTTATAATTTGTAAAATATGAAAAGTAAACCTTTTAGTTATTTTATTTGTAAAGTAGATCTTTGGAGAGCTCTGTTCTCTCTGTGAGAGACTTACACTGAGCATGTCTGGCCCAGTAGCTTGGGGAGGGGGTGGAGTTATCAGTGACCGAAGAGCTTGACAGACTGGTGCAGCTCTAACTCAACTACTACTTGTTTGTTTATACATACCAGGATTGCTTTATTTGGATCTACTGTAGGTCTCTTCATCCTCATGAGACAAAACTAAGATTCAGTCCCTTTATGGCATTTCAAAAACAGTATAATCTAGTGTATGGTAAAAACCGTATACATGAGCAGCAGCTCCCAGTCCTATATTTTACTATGACTCCAGCAAATGCTGGAATCTCTTAACATTCTAGATGGGCAGTTTCTGCCTGTTGGTGCTCACATGGATTTTTGCACTTGGTATAGTATAGTATTTGAGGTTGAATAAAGACATACGTCCATCCAGTCCAACCCATCTAGCAATATCCTCATTTCCTGCCTAACTGTTGATCCAGAGGAAGGCAAAAAACCCCCACCAAATTTATGAAGGGAGAAAAAATTCTGGCAATCGGAACTTTCCCTGGATCAACTCTACTTTATGTATCAATACCAGTAACTTGCAACATTCCTTGTTTGCAGAAACTCATCCAGCTTTTTTTTGAAACTGACCAATGAACCTGCCATTACAACGTCCACTGGAAGACAGTTCCATAGCCTTACCGTTCTCACAGTGAAAAACCCTTTCCGAGCTTGAAGCCTAAACCTTTTTTCTTCAAGTCTTAAGGGATGTCCTCGTGTCCTTTGACATGTTCTATTGGTGAACAATCAGATAGTTTATTGTATTGGCCCGTTAATGTATTATACACAGTATCATATCCCCACGCAAGCGCCTTTTCTCCAGCGTACATAATTGTAACTTTTCCAGTCTCTTTCATATTCAAGCTTCCCCAATCCCCTTATTAATTTAGTTGCCCTTCTCTGAACCCTTTCCATTTCAAAGATGTCCTTTTTGTACACAGGATTCCAAAATTGCACTGCATATTCCAAATGAGGCCTTACCAATGCTTTGTAAAGAGGGAGAATTACATTTTCCTCTCTTGAATCCATACCTCACTTTATACAAGACAATACCATGCTGGCTCTGGCTGTTGCCGCCTGGCACTGCTTGCTACCTTTAAGTTTGTTATCCACCAAAACTCCAAGATCCCTTTCCAACAGGGATTCACTTAACACAGAGCCATTTATAGTATAAGTAGCACAAGTATTTTTAAGTCCAAAATGCATCACCTTACATTTATCAACATTGAACTTCATCTGCCACTTAGCAGCCCAATGTGATAATCTATCTAGATCCCCTTGCAACGATTGCACATCCTCTGAAGTTTTTAATGGTCGACAAAGTTTTGTGTCGTCAGCAAACACAGAACCCTGTGGCACCCCACTTAGCACTTTAGTCCATAATGATGAAGCCCCATTAACAACTACTCTCTGCATCCTATTCTTTAACCAATTTTCTATCCATGTACAAATGTGACTCCCCAGATCAACAGACCTTAGCTTATTCATTAGTCGCCTATGGGGGACTGTATCAAAAGCCTTTGCAAAATCCAAGCAAACTTCATCTACTGCTATGCCAGAGTCTAAATTTCTATATACTTCCTCATAAAAGCCAAGCAAGTTAGTTTGACAAGATCTATTCCTCCTAAATCCATGCTGGTTACTACTTATAATGTCAGTCCTTGAAACATACTCTAGAACATGTTCCCTTACTAAACTTTCCAGGATCTTCCCCACCACTGAAGTTAAACTTACAGGCCTGTAATTACCCGGCTGTGAACGACTACCCTTTTTGAATATTGGAATAACATCAGCCTTTTTCCAATCCAGAGGCACACCACCGGACATGAGGGAATCAGCAAAAATAAGAAACAATGGCCTAGATAAAACTGAAATTAGCTCCTTAAGTACCCGAGGATGTATTTTATCCGGTCCAGGAGATTTATTAATATTAACCTTATTTAGTTCTTTCTGTACCATATCCTCGGTTAACCAAAGTGCACTTGAATCTTGTATACCTTTATTGCTACTATACTCTATGATATCTGTACTTGGATCTTCTATAGTGTATACCGAGGAAAAAAAATTATTCAAGACATTTGCTTTATCGCCATCCTCCGTAACTAACTTATCCCCATTAATTAATGGTGCCACATTCTCAGTCCTCATCTTCTTACTATTAATATACTTAAAAAAATGTTTAGGCTTAGTGATGCTTTCTTCAGCTATAACTTGGTGCTAGACAAGTTAAAATGAGATGTCCTCTGAAATAGCAGTACTCCCATCAATTTCAGGCCCCTAACGCTGTTACCTTCTGAACCTCCATAATGGTGATTGTTTTATGTAACAAGATACCAGGTAATGCCATCTTTTACATCACTGATCATCTTTTACTCAATTTAAATTATGTAAAATCAGTGACCAGGTAAATTTTCTTACAAAACCAAGAGATTTGTTCTTGGTCATTATGTGATGACATAATTAGTAGCCCACACCCATTTGATGACATCATTGGCCATGTCAATACACTCTTTCTCTGCTATTAGGGACAAGACCCTAAGAACAATGCACAACATATTAGATGGGTTATGCCAGACAGGGACTATATCACTATTGAAAATAATCAACTTATTTATTATTTGGCTGTGGAAGGCATATTTGCAAGTTCTGACAATGACAGAAAATGAAAAACCGATAAATACAATAAGAAACACCCCTTACCCGCCGTTCTCCAATCACATAGATTTCAATATCATTACATCAAACCGGCATTCAAATTAATGTATGAAATGTGCAAATGTCTGGAAAAAATCCTCCATCTGTTCCATTCAACTGAATTTTTATAAATATCTTCATCCTAGATTACCCAAACTGTCACTTGGTCTGTAACAAAACCCACAGAAATCTATATCTTTAATAGGCTTTTGTCACTTATTTTTAAATTCCACCAAGTTGCACAATGGCCATCGAGTTCCATCTCCCTATGGGGCTTTTACCTTCTAAAGATCCCCAGCAGCGAATAGGGTTCAAATGACTAAAGTAATACCAGTTAAAAGGCTTCCCCTAGCAACCACCAATTCATGGGGAGAGACAGTCGTTCTGTTGCTAGGGGACGGGACACCATCATTCCATTCATAGTTATAATACTGAATGAGAAACACAAGGATCTTGACAATATCAACAAAGAAACCAACCAGATAGAAATTGTAATGTTTCTCTGCAAAAGGAAAACTATCAACTCAAGGAAATCAAGGAAAATTCTGTGCAATATTTCTGCTGATCAACCATCAGGCAGTCGGTCAGGACAAAATATTGACTAGTCCATAGCCTTACACTTAAACAATGTTGTACTCTTCTTTCCTTACTTGCATAATGAGAATTGGAACGCTAACCCTAACCAGTGCTTTAGGCATGCATACGTTTAAGTGCTAAAGTTGTACACTACCATTGGACAGAATCCAGCACGGGACATGCTCACCTTTCATCTTAGCAAGTCATTCATTTATATCTTCCCGTCTCATTTGATTACTCATTCATTATCTCATTGAATAGATTCCTCTTCCTGAGAGAAACACAGTGAGCATGCCTATAACCACTGGTAGAAGGGAAGAGGAGGTATGGGCTAGTAACTGCAGGGATTGCTGTAGTGAAAGTTTTTACTTTTTACAGGTGCATCATTAATTAGAAATCACTTTGAAAGGCCAGGGGATAGATTGTTATGTCTACAGTGCCTAAGCCAGGGGTGCCCAAACTACCTCATGATGGAGGCCACACTAGCGGCTCTCCAGAAACCGATTGGTCCACCCAGACACTTCCCCAAACCCAAACTTCTAGCCTCCCCTGGTCATGGCCACACACACAAGTATCCCAAGCCACAATTTTGGGCACCACTGGCCTAAGATATGTTACGAAAAAGAATGTTCTCTTTTGAAATCAGTGCAGTGACCCCAATGTATAAGTTATTGAAGGGTTGAATTTCAACCATTTGTAAGGAACATTTTATGGTAAGAAAACCTCACAACAGAATTGGTGTAATTATAGCTCAGTTCATTTGTGTAGGTACATGCACTTGAGCTGATTGACACATCCTCTGTTACTATCCCCATGATATGTGGAAACTCCTTCCTCTCTGAAGTTCCAAATTAGAATGCTTCTAATTGTTTTCTGCATTAAACCTCTTCTAAGATATAAACTACATGAGAGACCTGTAGCAATGTAATAAAGGTGCTAATTTTGCCCCAAGCAATCAAATGTTAGCTTTCAAATGGTAAATAACATCTGATTGGCTGAGGCAAAACTAGCACCATTTTTAATGATAAGAACTTTTATTACATTGCCCTGAGTGTTGCAATAAAAGTAGAGTGGGGTACAATTGTAGCCTATTATACTGCCTCTTGGAAATATATTTTAAGTAATTTAAACACATAGTAACAATTCTGTCTACTGTATATAGTAAATTAAGGTATGTATGTAGAATAGTGCACCCCTCTGGTAAAGTACAAGGATATTAAAAGCCACCATATAGGTGGATACACAATACTTATAGACTGATGTATATTAGGCAGGGGCATACTGAAATATTTTACAGATACAGTATATAGGCTATATAGTAACAGGCAATAGCATCATATAACAATATCTCTACAGCTAGCTACAAAGATGGCATAGCCTTATGGGTTGGGGTTTAGGGAAGAAACTGGGATCTTGTTAGTTGGTAATGTAACTAGAGGGCATATAACCCTGATTGCTGTTACTGTAAAAAAAACTCTGATGGTTGTCTAGAGGTCTGACAAGCAATAATTTGTGAATTAAAAGATTCGAGAGCCCTGTATTTTAATCAACACGTCCAAATAATTAATAATGTACATGGAATATATAATAATAAATATATATGGAATATACAAAAATAAATAAACATAGAATATATAATTATAAATATACATGGAATATATAATAATAAATATACATGGAAGATACAAAAATAAATAAACATAGAATGTATATTAATAAATGTACATGAGATACATAATAATAATGTACATGGAATGTATAATAATAAATATACATGGAATTTATAATAATAAATATGCATGGAATATATAAAAATAATAAATGTACATGGAATATATAATAATAAATGTACATGGAATTTATAATAATAAACATACATGAAATATATAATAATAAATATACATAAAATGTATAACAAATATACATGGAATATATAATAATAAATATACATGGAATATATAATAATACATTTATATGGAATATATAATATTAAATATACATGGAATATATAATAATAAATATACATGGAATATATAATAATATACATGGAATATATAATAATAAATTACATGGAATATATAATAATAAATATACATGGGATATAAAATAATAAATGTACATAGAATATATAATAATAAATGTACATGGGATATATAATAATAAATATACATGGGATATATAATAATAAATGTACATGGGATATATAATAATAAATGTACATGGGATATATAATCAAAAACACATGTGGAATATATAATAATAAATATACATGGAATATATAATCAAAAACACATGTGGAATATATAATAATAAATATACATGGAATATACAATAACAAATATACATAGAATATATAATAATAAATATACATGGAATATATTATAATAATAAATGTACATGGAATATATAATAATAAATATACATGGGATATATAATAATAAATTTACATGGGATATATAATAATAAATGTACATGGGATATATAATAATAACGTTTTCATCATAGCGCTATGGGGACTGTATCAAAAGCCTTTGCAAAATCCAAGCAAACTTCATCTACTGCTATGCCAGAGTCTAAATTTCTTATACTTCCTCATAAAAGCCAAGCAAGTTAGTTTGACCAGATCTATTCCTCCTAAATCACATGCTGGTTACTACTTATAATGTCAGTCCTTGAAACATACTCTAGAACATGTTCCTTACTAAACTTCCGGATCTTCCCCAACCACTGAAGTTAACTTACAGGCCTGTAATTACCCGGCTGTGAACGACTACCCTTTTGAATATTGGAATAACATCAGCCTTTTTCCAATCCAGAGCACACCACCGGACATGAGGGAATCAGCAAAATAGAAAAATGGCCTAGTATATAAACTGAAATTAGCTCCTTAAGTACCCGGGATGTATTTTATCCGTCCAGGAGATTTATTATATTAACCTTATTTAGTTCTGTTCTGTACCATATCCTCGGTTAACCAAAGTGCACTTGAATCTTGTATACCTTATTGCTACTATACTCTATGATATCTGTACTTGGATCTTCTATAGTGTATACCGAGGAAAAAAATTATTCAAGACATTTGCTTATTATCGCCATCCTCCGTAACTAACTTATCCCCATTATTAATGGTGCCCCATTCTCAGTCTTCTTCTTACTATTAATATACTAAAAAATGTTTAGGCTTAGTGATGCTTCTTCAGCTAAACTTGGTGCTAGACAAGTTAAAATAGATATGTCCTCTGAAATAGCATACTCCATCATTTCAGGCCCCTAACGCTGTTACCTTTGAAACCTCCATAATGGTGATTGTTTTATGTAACAAGATACCAGGTAATGCCATCTTTACATCACTGATCATCTTTTACTCAATTAAATTATGTAAAATCAGTGACCAGGTAAATTTTCTTACAAAACCAAGAGATTTTGTTCTTGGTCATTATGTGATGACATAATTATAGCCCACACCCATTTGATGACATCATTGGCATGTCAATACACTCTTTCTCTGCTATAGGGACAAGACCCTAAGACAATGCAACATATTAGTATGGTTATGCCAGACAGGGACTATATCACTATTGAAAATATCACTTATTTATTATTTGGC
Source organism: Hymenochirus boettgeri (assembly GCA_019447015.1). NCBI lineage: Eukaryota > Metazoa > Chordata > Amphibia > Anura > Pipidae > Hymenochirus > Hymenochirus boettgeri. The sequence continues at coordinate 38,806,538 of CM033473.1, forward strand.
TGTGGAAGGCTATTTGCAAGTTCTGACAATGACAGAAAATGAAAACCGATAACTAATAAATACATAAGAACAACCCTTACACCGCCGTTTCTCCAATCACATAGATTTCAATATCATTACAATCAAACCGGCATTCAAATTAATGTATGAAATGTGCAATGTCTGGAAAAATCCTCCATCTGTTCCATTCAACTGAATTTTATAAATATCTTCATCCTAGATTACCCCAAACTGTCACTGGCTGTAACAAAACACCCAGAAATCTATATCTTTAATAGGCTTTTGTCACTTATTTTAAATTCCACCAAGTGCACAATGGCCATCGAGTTCCATCTCCCTATGGGGCTTTTACCTCTAAGATCCCCAGCAGCGATAGGGTTCAAAGACACGTAATACCAGTTAAAAGGCTTCCCCTAGCACACACCAATTCATGGGGAGAGACAGTCGTTGTTGCTAGGGGACGGGACACCATCATTCCATTCATAGTTATATACTGAATGAGAAACACAAGGATCTTGACAATATCAAAAAGAACCAACCAGATAGAAATTGTAATGTTTCTCTTGCAAAAGGAAAACTATCAACTCAAGGAAATCAAGGAAATTCTGGCATACTTTCTGCTGATCAACCACAGGCAGTCGTCAGGACAAAATATTGACTAGTCCATAGCCCTTACATTAAACAATGTTGTACTCTCTTTCCTTACTGCTAATGAGAATTGGAACGCTAACCCTAACCATGCTTTAGGCATGCTACGTTTAAGTGCTAAAGTTGCACTACCATTGGACAGAATCCGCACGGGACAATGCTCACCTTCATCATTAGCAAGTATTCATTATATCTTCCCGTCTCATTTGATTATCATTCAGTTATCTCATTGAATAGATTCCTCTTCCTGAGAGAAACACAGTGAGCATGCCTATAACCACTGTAGAAGGAAGAGGAGGTATGGGCTAGTAACTGCAGGGATTGCTGTAGTGAAAGTTTTTACTTTTTACAGGTGCATCATAATTAGAAATCACTTGAAAGGCCAGGGATAGATTGTTAGTTACAGTGCCTAAGCCAGGGGTGCCCAAATACTCATGATGGAGGCCACACTAGCGGCTCTCCAGAAACCGATTGGTCCCCCAGACTTCCCCAAACCCAAACTTCTAGCCTCCCTGGTCAGGTGGCCCCACACAAGTATCCCAAGCCAAATTTGGGGCACCACTGGCCTAAGATATGTTACGAAAAAGAATGTTCTCTTTTGAAATCAGTGCAGTGACCCATGTATAAGTTATGAGAGGGTGAATTTCAACCATTTGTAGGAACTTTTATGGTAAGAAAACCTCACAACAGAATTGGTGTAATTATAGCTCAGTTCTTTGTGTAGGTACATGCACTTGAGCTGATGACACACCTCTGTTACTATCCCCATGATATGTGGAACTCCTTCCTCTCTGAAGTTCCAAATTGAATGCTTCTAATTGTTCTGCTCATTAAACCTCTTCTAAGATAAAAACTACATGAGAGACCTGTAGCAATGAATAAAGGTGCTAATTTTGCCCCAAGCATCAAATGTTAGCTGTTCAAAATGGTATAAATAACATCTGATTGGCTGAGGCAAAACTAGCACCATTTTTAATGATAAGACTTTTTATTACATTGCCCTGAGTGTTGAATAAAAGTAGAGTGGGTACAATTGTAGCCTTTATACTGCCTCTTGGAAATATTTTTAAGTAATTTAAACAAGTAGTAACAATCTGTTCACTGTATATAGAAATTAAGGTATGTATGAGTAAATAGTGCACCCCTCTGGTAAAGTACGACAGGATATTAAAAGCCAACCATAGGTGGATACACAATACTTATAGACTGATGTATATTAGGCAGGGGCATACTGAAATATTTTACAGATACGTATAAGGACTATATAGTAACAGGCAATAGCATCATATAACAATATCTCTACAGCTAGCTACAAAGATGGCATAGCCTTATGGGTTGGGTTTAGGGAAGAAACTGGGATCTTGTTAGTTGGTAATGTAACTAGAGGGCATAACCCTGATTGCTTACTGTAAAAAAACTCTGATGTTTGTCTAGGTATGAAAGCAATAATTGTGAATTAAAAGATTCGAGAGCCCTGTATTTTAATCAACAGTCCAAATAATTAATAATGTACATGGAATATATAATAAATATATGGGGAATATACAACAAATAAATAAACATAGAATATATAATTATAAATATACATGGAATATATAATAATAAATATACATGGAAGATACAAAAATAATAAACATAGAATGTATATTAAAATGTACATGAGATACATAAATAATGTACATGGAATGTATAATAATAAATATACATGGAATTTATAATAATAAATATGCATGGAATATATAAAAATAATAAATGTACATGGAATATATAATAATAAATGTACATGGAATTTATAATATAACATACATGAAATATATAATAATAAATATACATAAAATGTATAACAAATATACATGGATAATAATAAAAATATAATGGAATATATAATAACATTTATATGGAATATAATATTAAATATACATGGAATATATAATAATAATTACATGGAATATATAATAATATACAGGGTGAATATATAATATAAATTACATGGAATATATATATAAATATACATGGGATTAAAATAATAATGTACATAGAATATATATAATAAATGTACTGGGATATATATATAAATATACATGGGATATATAACTAATAAATGTACATGGGATATAATAATAAATGTACATGGGATATCTAATCAAACAACACATGTGGAAATATATAATATAAATATACATGGAATATATAATCAAAAACACATGTGGAATAATATAATAATATACATGGAATATACAATACAAATATACATAGAATATATAATAATAATATACATGGAATATATTATAATAATAAAGGTACATGGAATATTATAATAATAAATATACTGGGATATATAATAAAATTAATGGGATATATAATAATAAATGTACATGGGATTATATAAATGTGCATGGAATATAATACATATGCATGAATATATAATAAACATGTACATGGATATATAATAATAAATATACATGGAATAAATAATAATAATATACATGGGATATATAATAATAAATGTACATGGCATTTATAATAATAAATATACGTGGGATATATATCATAAATGTACATGGGATATAATAATAAAGTACATGGAATATATTAATAAATATGACATGGGATATTATAAGAAATTACATGGAGATAGAATAAATAAATACATGGATATAATAATAAAATGTAGGGATACATAATAATAAATATACATGGATTTAATAATAAATGTACATGGGATATATAATAATAAATACATGGGTATATATATAAATGTACATGGGATATATTATAATAATATACATTGAGACATATATAATAAATATACATGGGATATATAATAATAAATGTACATGGGATATATAATAATAATAAAAATAAAATCATGTGCGACAGATATAATATAAATATTAATGGGATATATAATAATAAATGTACATGGATATATAATCGAAATGATGTACTGGAATACAATAAAAATGACATGGTAATATAATAATAAATATACATTGAGACATATAATAATAAATATACATGGATCTATATAATACAATGTACATGGGATATATAATAATAATAAATATGTACATGGGACATATAATAATAATATACATGGGTATATAATAATAAATGTACATGGTATATAATAATAAAGAATGTTACATGGGAATACAATAATAAATATACATGGTATATATAATAATAAATGTTAAAATGGGGATATATAATAAATAATTACATGGGATATACATAATAAATGTACATGGGAATATAATACTAAAAATGTACATGGGATATATAATAATAAATATGTACATGGGATATAATAATACATAATGTACATGGGATAATAATAATAATAAATATACATGGGATCATATAATAATAAATGTACATGGATATAAAATAATAAATGTACATGGGATATATAATAATAATGTACACATGGGATTATATAATAATAAATGTACATGGGTATATAATAATAAATGTACATGGGATATTAATAATAAAGTGTCACATGGGTTTTTGATATACTAATACTAATAAATGTACATGGGATATTAATAATAACTATACATGGATATATAATAATAAATGTACATGGGATATATAATAATAATAGAATATACATTGGGGAATATAATATAAATATTACATGGAGATATAATATAAATGTACTGGATATATATATAAATAATGTACATGGGATATATATAATAAATGTACATGGGATATAATAATAAGAATGTACATGGGATATAAATAATAAATGTACATGGGATATATTAATAAAGTTACATGGGATATAAATACTAATGTAATGGGAATATAATATAATAATGTACATGGGATTTAATATAATTTACATGGATATATTATAATAAATAAGTACATGGGATATATAATAATAACTATACATGGGATATATAATACATAAAATGTACATGGGATATATAATAATAAATGTACATGGGATATATAATAATAAATGAATGTACATTTATTATTATATATCCCATGTACATTTATTATTATATATCCCATGTACATTCATTTATTATTATATATCCCATGTACATTTATTATTATATATCCCATGTACATTTATTATTATATATCCCATGTA